>CAUYON010134551.1:0-72483 GCA_963573935.1 Arctocebus calabarensis | reverse complement strand
ATCAATTATTGCATCAAATTGGGGTCCATCTTTCTATCTCTGTGACTCAGTTTACTTCACTCCTTGCTTCTTGTATCTGTTTTGTATTGTTGCATAATACATTATTATAAATGCGATGGCTTAAAAGAGCATATTTGTTATCTGTCTGTTTCTGCAGGCCAGGACTTGGGGCTCCACTGAGCTGAGGCCTCTGCTTATAGTCTCACAAGGCCAAAATCAAGGTGCTGACTAGACTGTGTTTTCATCTGGAGGCTTGACTGGGGATGAATCTGCCTCTGAGCTCACTCAGAGTGTTGGCAGAATTGATTCTCTGTGGCTATAAAAACAGAGGGCCTAGGTTTTATCTGATTGTCTGTTAGGGAAGACCACCCTCAGGTCCTCAAGATTGCCTGCAATGCCTTCCAACATAACTTTCTTCAAATGGCCATTTACTTCATCACAATAGCAAGGGGAGTCTCTCTGCCTCAGAGAGGCCTTCTTTTAAAGATTTTCAGGGTACACTCTTAATAGAGGGACTTCACCCAGCAAATGCAAGTAGTATAAACTGACCTATTGTACCCTCAATGACTCCCCAACAATAAAAAATAAAATAAAAACAAAAAAGAATAAAGATTTTCAATTAAATCAGGCCTGCCCAGAATAATACCCTTTTTTATCAGTTCAAAAACCAACTGACTTGGGCGGCACCTGTGGCTCAGCGGGTAGGACGCTGACCCCATATACTGAGGGCTGCAGGTTCAAACCCGGCCCTGGCCGAACTGCATCAAAAATTATCTGGGCGCTGTGGCGGGCGCCTGTAGTCCCAGCTACTTGGGAGACTGAGGCAAGAGAATCCCCTAAGCCCAAGAGCTGGAGGTTGCTGTGAGCTGTGACTCCACAGCACTCTACTGAGGGCGACAGAGTGAGACTCTGTCTCCACAAAAACAAAAACAAAAACCCTATTAAAAAAAAAAAACTGACTTGAGACAGAATTTCTTCACTTTCACAAGATTTTATTGGTTAAAAGCAAGGAACATGTCCTGCCCAGAGTTAAGATGAAGAGATAGCGCAGGACATATACACAGGGTGCAGGGCTCAGGAAGGTGCCCAGTCTCTTTATACCACATTTCCAGACAGGGCTGGGATGTAGTGCAAGGTGGTGAGATTGTTCAGAAATAGGGAGCCCATCCCACAGACTTACTAAAGAATAAAAGTGGACAGACCCAGAAGCAGTTACAGAATTAGACATGAAGCCATACATCCTTTAATATAATTCCCAGGGATTTTGGAATTCTGAGCTCAGACAGGGACAAGATAGCCTCTGGTTGGAGGAGAAGAGGGAAAGCTCAGGGCAGACCTAAGAGAAAAGAACAAATCCCAGAGGCTGGGAAATACAGGCCATGCCTGGGAAACAGAGAGCACCTGTTTAATCTAGAGCTATGGTCAAGGACTCCACACCTATGGGCAGGTAAAACTATGAGCGAAGTGGGCTGCGAGGAAATGACGGAGAGTAGGGATGAGAGTCACCGCCAAAAGAAGCATGAATCCGCTGTCAGGGCAGGGGGCAGAATTTCACAGCTTCAGCCATTTGCTGGGAGTGGGAATGTTGGCCTTGATGTATCAGGCATGCCCCATTATGACAGAAACTAAAATGTTAGAATTTTACATAGTTTCTCCAGATTTTAAAATGCCGATCAATAATTGACTATTTTAAAAATAGGTAATGAGCAAAAAAACACACACACCTGTGCACTGATTTCAACTAAGGGAACACACCCTTGAAAAGGGAAGCACAGGGGAGCTATATGTCCAAACCCAGGGAGAAACTAAAACCCTATTTCTAGTGGCCGTGGTTCCCCAAGTGTGGTCAGAAATTCCAACTTGTCAGAAATGCTGTCTCTCAGACCCTACCCAGAACTCCTGCATCAGAAGCTCTGGGTGTGGAGCCCAGCAAGCTGTGGCTGAATAAGCTATCCAGCTGCCCCTGAAGCTTGCTCAAGTTTGAGAACTCCTCTTTTATGAGAATCAGATTCCAGCCTTAACATCATTTTTGTCTCTGTCGAACCCATCTCCTGTTTTTACAATCTTGAAGATTGTCAACTGTACATGAGATAACCTCTACTAAACAGCTAATGTTCAAAGTAATGAAGAAAGATGGCTGCTTAGACACTGCACATCATTACACTGTAACACAATGCTAATCACAAGGGGGCTTTTGTGCAATTGTGCATATTGGGATTTTACTACCTGTATCCTCACAGGGAAGTTCATAAAGGATAGACTGTACAAAGTATATGACTATCCAGAGGGAAGGTGAGAAGGGAACCTGCTATAAATTTCTAAACATGTAAAAGACTCTCATGCTACAGAAAGAAAATCTGCTTCTCCTTGATAATACTTTACAGTAAATGAAATTGCTTCATGTAACATTGACATTTCCAGGACCCTGGTTTCAATTAATCCAAGAATGCAGCTGGTCTAAAATCAATAATTGTCCATCTGGAAAGATACATTGCAATCTGTGTTTTGTCTGTAGTATTAGGACTCTGCAGCCCTTATCCTACACCTCTGCTCATAGTAAGGACAGGATGTTCAAATACCAATATTCTTGGTCAAATGCTATCCATCAAGTATCACCAAGTAAGAGAAATTCATGTGAGACAACACGTTAGACTCACACGATAAAACATTTGGTGTTAATGGAACTACTTATTACAAGGCTAGCTCACTTTTTTCTTCTTTTTTCAAATGGTCCTAAGAAATGCAAATTATCCTTCATGATGTTGTGAGGCATCATGGCACCTATGGTCATTTTATTTGGCTGCAAAATGTCCAAGGCCCCACCCCTGTTCACTGGCACTGAAGCCTCCCATCTGGCCCCCTCAGTCATTCAGCCATCCAGTAGATCTGTGAATTGGACTGCCACATGCCCAGCACTGTGCTACATGCTGCAGAGATAAACCTGTGTTTCCAGAAATCACCACCTAAAATACTATTGGCATCCAAAAGCACAGTCTGAGTGAACCTTCATCTTACTCGAGTGCTAGGTTCTAAAGTCAGTGCATAAGGTGTGTCAAATTTATTCCTGGATATTCTTTGGGCAGGTGCCCGACCAGCTCTTCCTCTGGCTCCCGAGGTGATGGCTGCCCTGAAGGTTGGGCACCAGGGGAAGGAGGTGACATCCAAACACCAGACTCACACTAGTTGGGTGAGATGTTAGTGTTACGAGACATGTGCGGACCAAGAATGACTGAGGGAATGTGGAACATCTCTCATCTCACATTCCTCAAGAGTATGTGTGCTTTGCATACAGTGGAAGACAAAGTTATCATTTATCTTTTGTTTCTTTTTGCCAAGTGTGTATAGTTAATTTAATTCCCAGAAGTTATAAATGCAAAACAGACAAAGCAGGAGGACTTGGCCTGGTCTGTCTCATGTACCTATAGAGTTAGTCAGGATGGTGCCATTGGCACATGGAATAGGAAAAGACCTTAGTGATACCCTCAGAGCAGCACCCACTCTGACCTCTTTTCTCTGTTAAAATCCCACCATTTAGATGAGACAGTGGCCATCAATTGCCTTGTTGGTAGCAGTGGGCAAACCACTGTTGTCCACTAAGGAACTTGATAAAAACAGGGATTACTGGGCCACATCTCCCAGAGATAGGGGGTAGGGTGCAAGAATCCATAATTATAAAAGTCTCCTTAGGGAACAGAGATTGGCTCACAGCTCGAGGAACCTGTGGTTTCAAGCACTCAAAAGACACCAAAAATACTGATGTTGGTTATTGATAAACTAACATATGGGGTCATCAGATTAATAAATGTCAACTTGGAAAATAAAGGACTAGAGCAGAGAATAGACAAGCTTTGACAAGAATGGGGAACAGTCTTAGGGGATAGAGAGAAGGATCTGGGTGGTAATGGGGGTCCAGGGAGGTACTTCAGAAATAAGATTGGGCCACCACAACTGATTTCACCATTCTATAACACTGAACCTATCAAACAGTTCTGGTTCCAAGGAAAATTTTTTAAAAAGAAAAGAAAGAAAAGAAAAGAAAATCACTGCCAATATGGTTCAAGCACGTTTCACAATAACTCTTTTCATTGAACAGATCCAACATGTCTTTACACATTTCTTCTCTCCTCCAACAGTTTCATTTTGAAAACAAGGAAAGCCAAAGTCTTCAGTTTTGGTCAACCAAAAAACACAAGGCTAGGAAACCATAGGTCATTATGAGATTACATCTACACAGGGCACTGGTCCGTGGCCAATCTGAAAATTACAATAAAGGGTCTCTAAGGACTCTACTACATGGACAGCATTGATGTCAACTCACCTTTCTATCTGGCCAATTGTATTTCGCAAAGATTGTATCATAAGTGTCCACTGCTCCATCGGTTATGAGCATGATGGCCTGGCTGCAGATGCTTCCTTGTCCTGTGTGGTTGAACTGTGGAACGAAAGAAGTTCAAAATAAAACACACATCAGAGAGTTCTGTGTATCTGTGAGACTTCAGAGGCATGAGGTCTGGGACTTAGAAAGCCTCTGAAAATGAGAGCTCATTGCACACTATGAAGATGCAACCTGCACCTTTCTGCTCTGATCACCATATTGGCTGTGACAAATTGGATCTAAAAACAGATCACACATAGGGTGAGAGGTCAGAGTCTAAGATGCATAGCCTCTCTTACCTTCAATAATGGACTGCATTTCAGAAAACACGTTCAATGGAGTCAGAACAATAATCTTTTAGGGACACCCTATATGGAAAGCAATGCTCTCTGAGAAGTAACGTGTCTTTCAAAGTCTAAATGAGGCTGGTTCGAACTCTTTTTTAAGGGTTTGTTTTAAATATACATTGTTAGCATGTAATATTATGTATTAGTTCTTGTGTTGGTGTGTACAGCATTTTGAAATTCTAGGACTGTGCTCACTGGCATGCAAAACCCTGAAGTTCTTCAACTTCTAATTAAATTTATATAAGATTTTAAAAGCTCCCAGCCTTCGTGAGTGGTAGAGAGAAAAACCAAAGATGCCTGCCAGAGTAGTGTGCTCTTCTCTTGACTTAAGGGTGAAAAAATTCCTTTAATAAAAGCTATTAATGAAACAATTCAAAGCAACACCATGCCCTTTTAAAACCCTACAATTATATGACAATGCTGAGGCATTAGAAACACACAAAAAGTCTTTAACCTTCAGTAGTTGAAAACTCTCTCCATCATAATTTGTAATGTTTATTCATTCATTTGAAAATTATTTGCTAAGTGACCACATAGCACTGGGTATGAAACATACAAAGACCTCTTCCCTTGTATAGCTTTATATTCTTCTTGGGAAGCTGAACAAAAACAAGGTAAATAGGTAAATGATTACATGTTGTATGTTTAATAATGATACTAAGGAAGGGAAACAAAGAAAGAAAAGAAGAAGGATAGAAAATGGGGAAGGGTGGGCAGTTTTAGAAGAAATAGTCGAGGAAGTCCTCACTGAGAAGGTGATGGTTGAGTAATGCCAGTAATCTGGGGAAGGGCATTCAGAAAGGGCAAAGAGTTAGTGCAAAGACACTGAGTGGGAGTGTGCTTGGCTTGGTAAATGTAATCTATTTAACATGGCACTACAGAAGGATGGAGGCTGCTCTTGGCTTTGCCAGCTGGGCACTGGTGAACCAGAGAGCTAATGAAGCATTCAAGGGGAAGTCAGTGCCCAGTCTCCATGCACTTAGAAGGCTCACGTGCACTTAGAAGGCTCATGTGAAGTCCTATTGACTTGAGAGATGACTATAAATATCTGGATGGATGGATGGATAAATAGATATGTGGATGATAGACAGCATTGCCTTGTGTCCATATTGAGAAAGAGCAAAACCAACTTAAAACACAAATGGAGTAAAATAAAACAATGGAAAGCACTCAGTCCCATTCAGGCATCACAGCTGTGTGCCAGGGATAAGTTCTCCTTTCTAGGCATTCATTTCTTTATTTATTAAATGGGAATGACATTCTTACATCGTTGGTATAACACAAGTTAAATGCTCGTTACATGCTGGACTACATGTATAATCCTACTTAATCTCTACTAGCCTCTCAGGTAGGTACTATTGCTATTCCATTTTACAGGTAGGGGAACTGAGGCTCAGTGAAATGAGCTATCTTGCCTCATGACACACAGCTACTATCTGACCTAGCTGGGATTTGAATGCAGGCAGTCTGGTTCTAGAGTCTACTCTCAGATTCAGCATACCCTGTGGCCTTTTAGCAATAACAGGAAGGTCCTTGAGCACATGTCAATACACAGTAGGGCTCTACAGTATTAATTTCCTTCTCCTGTCTCCTATTTCTCTGTCCCCTTTAAGGTTCCAGGGTCATAGGAGAGTCACCAGGGCTACAACTGTGAGTGTGAATCTCCTTAAATTCTATGTCCCACTCACCTCACTATTAGTCCCAGCCCTGGCAGCCATTCCCACAACTCACACTGGACATGCACATATCAGTTAATGGGCAGGCACGGTCCATGATACTACCACGTTAGTACCGAAAACTAAGGCCATCACACCACAGAGCTTCCCATATGACTGTTATTCTGCTGTCTTTATTAACATAACTCACCATTCTATTGCCCAGGAAGATAAAACTTGCAAATAACTTTAATGCTTGCTCCAGGAACTTCCAGAAAATGCCATTAACTCTTTGATAGAAAGCACCAGAGAACAATTGACACCCTAAGATTCTTTGAACCCCTGTCCTCAAAGTTTTCCTCTTGCCAGCTACATCCACCAACCCTCAACTGTGATAGGATTTTGGCCTTATGTTAACAAAGCTTCTTCCCTCCTCTCATGCTGAAAGGCCCACCTTCAACGAGACTTCAACGACTCCATAAATATCCTGACTTTGTCCTTCTTGCTTTGAGAAGCTACTAAGACTCTCTCATGGAAGTGCAAAAAAAAAAAAAAAAAGCCTGTAAGCCTGGTCTTATCAACAGGTTGTTCTTGAGATATTCTGGGGAGGGTGTATTGAACATAGCCTCCACATCATTGCACAGATCTACGGTAATCTATGCTTCAGGTCATAAATGTTCCAGGAGGGAAGAAAACCAGAACACCCTAGGGCTATTGTTCATGCCACTCATTTGGAAACATCTTGGAAAAACTTTCCTAAACCAGGGGAAAGAAAGAGGGGGAGCTGAAGATACCTGAGTCTATAGAGTGGAAGAAAGGGCTGCTAGGAGCTGTTTATTTAAAAATGTTACTTTCTAGTCTAGCTAGGTCTCTGGTATTCTCTGCTGCAATTCATAGTCAGAGAATTTTGAAGAATGCAATTAAATTCAAATGCTTTGATGAGTAATATCTCTTCTCTTCATATTTCTCTAAAACTTTTTTTATATTGAATAGCAAGAGTGATGAAAGTGTTTTCCATAATAATAACAATGACAAGGGCCTGTGATGAACTACAATTAGCTCAGTGATTCATCAGTTAGCAGGGAAAATTTCAATGCATCCTGACATTTAGAGCATTTGGTTGTGATTAACAGTCTTTGAAATGTCACCGAATTTTATTTAATTGGCTAAGAAAAATTTTTAAAAGGTAATCACTGCAAAGATCACATTCATCGCCAAAAAAGATAATTGCAGTTGTCACATGACAAGGTAGATGCTAACTACTGTAGCAAACTGGCTCTGTGTTCTTCCTGAATCTAATGAATGCAGCAGGAGATCAATAGCTAGAAGGGGCTTAGAAGTTTATTTGAATGCTCCTTTCAAAGCCGTTTGTATCAACAACTGCGAGCCTTTAAGTCACCCAAGCAGACTCTGAAACTGAAATGCAGGTAATTGTAAAACAGAATTAACTCCATTTAATTATCATAACCTCTGAGCCATTCTAAGCCCCAACCACAATCATAATTTCAAATGTGTATGTTTATGTGTGTGTGTTCCTGTGCAAATGTGTGAAATAGCTTTTTATTTCATATTGACTTGCAGAGGCAGGCATAATACACAGGAAGAGAATTATATCACTTAAAGGTCATATTGATGAAGTAGAAAATAGATAGAAAGCTTCATTTTCATGGGAGATTAACCATCTCTCTGTCAAAGACAGCAAGAGATAGGATGGAATTTTTTTTCTTGATGGAATATATGCATATTAAAACAAAGTGTCAAGTACCAACCAATCTCAAACCTGAATATTTTGTAACATGTATTGAGGCTTCAGTGTCCTGCTTTCCAGAATTCGCATTTAGCCCGTCCGGTTTTGTGATTGGCCAAACTCAAGAGGGGTTTTTACAGGGGAAGGCAGAGCAAGGAGATGGGTGGCAGGTTTCCGAGTTCAAAACTATTTCCCTTACAAAGATTCAGAACAAAAAAATCCAGTAGGTGGTGGTGATTTCTCTGGGTCCTATTGGTCCTTGCGGGAGTGAGTATACTTGCTCGGAGAACACAATGACGTTCTGCCCAATAATGGGGTCAGGAGCTTGACTTCCATGAAAGATGCTAATATTGTGGTCAGTGAGCATGACTTCCACACAGGATGCTCAGACTGAGCTCCTAATGTAATATAAAATGTGCCTGGGTCTCTAAACACATTTTCAAAGGTCCAGTCACTGTAGAACTTCTCAAGGCCTTTAATATGTGCAAGTACATTGTGAGTCTTTGAGAGGAGGATGGCATCTCTCTACCTTGACCACAATCCCTATGTTGCAGTATTCAAATGAACAGGCTTGGGAAATACTGGCAGAGGAGCATCTGAGAACAAAAGTGGTAAACGGAAGGCACGAACAGAGGAAAGTCTCCTGGGCAAGGGACAGAAGAGAGAGGAAGATGAATGGAAACAGACTCTCTGAGGTCTTGGGCAGGGATCAGGACAAAAGCTTCAGAGCAAGAGCTGCGTCTAGAGACCTACTATCTCAGTGGTCAAGAGAGAAGGTCTGCTGAAAAGGAGCCAGACACTGTGCGCTGCATCAGCAGGCTGCATTCTCAACCCCAGGAGAAAAGGTCTACCAGGACCGCCTGGTGGGCGTGTGACATGCTCAGCTACACTAGCCCATGATGAGAAAGGCTGGCTCCATCCTTGATTCAACACTCAGCTATCACTCCCTGATAACTTAACAACTTTGAGCAAGTGACCTGACACTTTCATTTTGCACTGGGCCTTTTATTTGTGCAGTTGATGTGGCCAGTGCTGGTTCTATTCCTATCTTCATTTTACACATGAGATAAATAAGGGTGAGAGGAAAATCATGTTTTCAAGGTCACAGAGTAAGCTCTGACTAACAGGGCTTCTCAGCCCAGCCCACTTGAGTTCCGAGGCTATCCACGTAACCACACAGCAACAATCTCCTAACTCTTACTCCTTCACCACTGAGGCCAGAGAACAGGGATACAGAAATTCACTGTGGGGCAGACTTCCAAAAAAGGGGATCCTCAGCTCCTGAGCTCAGAAGAACCTCCCCTTTCTCCAGCAACTAGGCTTTTGAGATAAAAAGATAGCAAATTTCCAAATTATGGCAAGCCTTTCCAGTATCACCACCTGGAAACAGCCTGCTGAGACGCAGACCTCAAAGCCTGAGAAAGCAGCTGCCCAGGGCTCACACCAGAATTTAAAGGTACAACCGGCCCTCTGCCCTGGCCAGCGATGCTTTTAAACTATTAATGTGCTGATGACAGAATTCTTGTCCAAAACATAGACTCTTACCTAAATGTGAATTACCTGAAGTCCACAATCCCTCGGAGTGAGAAGAGAAGGAATAAGCCAGGTTGACTTGGCTTGTTTTTCTTATTCCTTACTTTTCTCTTCTCCTTTGCTGTCATGACACTGGCTTGGGACTGAGACCTAAATACCCTTGTTAGTGCAAATAAGTCTTCTTGGTAAAGGAGAGTCTGGAAATCAGGGAAGTCCCTTTGCTTGAGATGTCAGTGTAGCTAAGTAGTCAAACTCAAGTTTGGGTGTCAGGTGTAACTCACCACCACATCCCAGCCGTACAATGACGCCACCTCCTCCCCTGCCCTAGAGAGAAAATGTGTGCTTGTTGGTGCTCATCTGTGGACTGGTTCATTCTTGTTTGATTTCTCTGCTTTTCCATCCCCTGTACAGTCAGTTCTCTGGACTGCACTCCTACTATTTGAACTACCTTGAGTAGTTTCTATTTTTTTCTGCTTCTTAACTTCTTAGCTGCTATCTCCCTAGGCCAAGCCACCATAATCTTCTACCCAGGTAACCAAATGGCCTCACTGCTATTGTCCTTGCTCTCCTAGAGTTGCTTCTAAACACAGCAGCCAATAAAATGCCAATGAAACCCCAAATCAGGCGTTCTCTGCTCAGACTCTCCAGTGGCTTTCCATTCCACACAGCAAGAGTCAAAGTCCTCACTAGTGTCTCTGAGACTCCACAGGATCAGGCCCCTCTACTCCATGATCTCATTCCCTGGAACTCTCTCTCACCCACTGGCTGTCCTTCCCTCTGGTCTCCTTGCTGTACTGTACATGTGCTAAACTTCCCTGCTCAGGGCTTTGCACTTGCTGTTCCTCTGGCTGGAAGCTCCTTCCTCAAGACTCTGCGTGGTTGTTCTCTCACCTCCTTCTCTCTGCTGGTATCACTACATCAGTTAGAACTTCCCTGACCTCACTGTATGAAGCAGCACCTCTCCCTCCTCCTAGCCCTCTGGCCATGCCAGAACAACAGTGCTCTGTCTCTTCCTACTAGAAGTGAAGGTCAGCAAATGTTTGCTGTAACTCTACAGAGTAAATATCTTAGGCTTTGCAGCTCATATAGTCTCTCTGTCACAACTACTAAACTCTACCCTATAGTGCAATGTGGAACGCAGTGCCACGGACAATATATGAAAGGGGGGCATGGTTGTGTTCCAACAAAACAACATATTTACAAACATAGGGTGTAGGCTGCATTTGGCCCACAGGCCATAGTTTGCCGAATTTTGCACTAGTGCAAAGGTTATCTCTCCTTCTCACTGTTGTAATACCAGGGTCTGACATAAAAGAGCATATAACACCTGGTCCAGGTCTCTGGCACAGGACCTGGATGAATAGAAAGTCACTATTTTCCCCACTATCCCTCCTAGAGGAACAAGAGAACAATGGCAGCACGTTGTTCTAGCTTAACACAGTCGGATCCAAGGGTCAGATTCACCAGCCCAGGAGTCCCCAATGCGGCTCACAGCATAGTAACGGGTGCTACTTGAAAAAGAGAGTCTTTGTTCAAAGAAGTATTAGATACACCAGGTTAAGCAGGATTTTTTCCCTATAGCATTTATTGGAGCTTGAATTTTCTACCGCATGTTGCAACTCTCCCAGGGGCTGCATAGGGGCAGGATGGGGGTAGCACATAGCATTCCCCAAGTATACTGAATAGAGAAGCTCTTCTCCTCTGAATGGCTGGTGGACTGGGCTTCAGTGAGACCTGTGTGAGAAGCGAGTTCACTCTCTGGGAAAACTGAGAATGTCTCAAGTGGAAAATAACATACATAACAAGGTGTTCAAATGCTGGGGAACCCTCATGGCCCCAAGAGCCAACAAGTATGATGGGTGAGTCCAGTGACCAGACTTCACTGTCCACCCCTACTGGTAGTGGGTTATTTTGGCCATGTGGGCTGACACGTGGTTTCCCAAAATGCCTTCCATGGCTGGCCAGCCTCACCGTCCCATCCATGCCTGTGGATTTTGGTCAGAAACAGCCAGGGCTGATGGATATACTAAGCCACCATTTTTTTTAAATCCCACGTTTTCTCCTTGGGACAAAAAGAGCACACCAAAAGGAGCTTACATCGCTGAGAATGTTGAAAGCCTCATTCAGAGCTATATCCAGCATTCCGATTCCTTTGGCAAAAAGTTTGTCCAGATGCTCCCTGAAGTGCTGAAACAACAAAGCAGAAAATCCATTAGTGTCTGTCCTGTTATGCCAAATACCAACCTTGAATGAATTAGATGTGTGCTATAGCAAAACCAATGATCCTCAGACCCAACCGGTCATCATTTATTCTTTTCTATCTATATGCAAACCATAAGAACTTATTCAATGTAAAAATTTACCTTCAATATTCTTGTTTTAGGTTCTATGACCGTTTAGGAAGAGAAATTAGTTGAACTCTGATAACAAGTACCCAGTTCCAAAAGAATTGCCACTTTCCTCTCCAGTTTCATCCCTGTGACTCTTGCCCTCCTCTACCCAATCCTCTCTCTCTCCCGGTCACTTTTGGGACCATGCACATGCTCCTTTCCACTGGGAATCCACTCTCTGGCCTGCTGTCACGCTCTCTGCATCCTGCTTTGGGAGCTCGGTAGGGACACCACCTCCACCCGCCTCCTGAGCCCTTCTCAGGCTGCCCTCTGAGACTAGCTTGGATGGCGTCCTCTCCCATCCCACGCTCTACCCGACACCTGGTTCCATGCTGCGCTGAAACTCCAGGTGTGCAATTTCCTAATCAGCACTCCAGCCTGCGAAATTCCCTAAGACAGGGCATCACTCTGTGTCCCGTGTCTACCGCACGTCGGACACACACAGAAGGTGCCCAACAGGACTCCCTGAGGGGAGAGGATAAAGACTGGATGAAGACATGACAACTGTAATTATGGGAGGGAGACCTCATGGGCTAAGAATCCAGAGGAGCTTCAAAGAGTCAGAGCACTCGGAAGGAGCTCTTCCAGAGCAGGTCCTTCTGGCTGTGCCGGTCCGGCAAAAGCCCAGCAACAGCCAGAGACTGACAGGGACAAAGAACAGTAACTGCAAAACCCCGCACAGTCCTGCCACCCACAGCAAAGGCGAGAATGGATCCAAGCATGTACTCAGGAACACGTGTGTGTGTGTGCAGTACCCTCTGTCAAAGCCCGTGCCCGTAGCATGACCAGCGGGCGTCACTCTCTCCTCCCCCCATTCCAAAGGTATCCACACCCTTGTCTGCTGGGGAAACTGGCTGGAGGAGTTACTAGGAGGGAGAAGGTCGGGAAGGGTGATTTTTTTGAAAGAGGAGTGGCTTTCCTTCTCCTACTACACCCTAGGACTCAGCCACGCCCCCAGCAAGCCACCAGCAAGCCTCAGATGGTGACACCCATTCAGGATGTGTCTTCTAACACACTGCTAACCATGAACCTGTTCATAGATTCAAATCAGATCATGGAGACAGATCCAGGGCCACAGAAATGGTCCTAAGATGCTGTTCTGCCCCTGCCTGCAAACCTCAGGAAGTGGCCGAGGCTACCAGGCATTGGTGGGCTGCAGGTGTGCTGGTGAGATGGTGCAGTGTGGACTCCAAAGCTGGAGTCGGTTCCTCCTTATGATCAGGCTTTCCTGACACCAGGCCTAACATGTAACAAGGCTGGACTTGCAATTGGTTGTTCACTCTGGGGATACATCAACCCAAAGTCCCCTTCCCTGGTCTGCTCCTCCCACATGGCAACTTCACCCTTGGGTCCACCACAGCAGCCACCTGTCTCACTTTACCGGTTGGGGGCTGAGGCTCAGCACTTGGCCCAGATTTCCATCAGGTCTGCCTCACCTACTCTAATGCCCCCCTCTGTACTTCTGTCCACTATACATCTGTTGCTTCACTAAACTAGCAGAAAAAAAAATTGTTGTTTTTTTCTTGGGAGGGGGGCATCTTGTATGCCAGACACTGGGCATGCGCTTGACATGTACCTGAGCAATCTGGTTCTAGAATGCTCCATTTTCTCCCCTGTGTCTGGGCTGGGGCTGAGTCTACAGGTCATGAGCAAGGGACTCAAGTGATTGGGGAGAAAAATGACCAGAGAACTAGGGAAAGTACATGGCCTGGAGCCACGCCTTGCACTTCTATTTCCTTCCTCCCCAGTTCCCAAGGTCCAGCTGGATGTGAAGTACGTGGCAGGTCCTGCGTGTACACTTGGTGACAAATGCCTGAGAAGCCAGCATCCCCACTGCAGGTGGGCAGGGAAGAACCACCACCCAGGAAACCAGACACCAAGAGAACACAGGCTCAGCAGGAATGACTGCACTGTGGTCCCTACATACACACCCTCGGACGTAAAGCATGGTAAAGCACCCATCACACAGTGTGCTGAGATCTGGTCTTTTGACTGGCCCCAGGTCCATGTCACTGTGGCCAGGCTCTGCCTTCACAAGTTCATTCTATTCATCTGATGTTATTTCCATCAACTGTGTTTAATTATGCCCCAACACACAAGTTTGCACAGTGTGTGGATTTTTTTTTTAACAACATAGAACAACATTTAATTTTTCTTTTATTTATGTTTATTTGTGTGTCACAGGCCACTTCAGGCAGTGGTCACCTTTATCCTTAGATACTTAGAGAGTTAAATGCAATACCAGTTCATGGAGTGCTTTTTACTTTGCTTTTATAACAAAGCCAGTTGTGTTTTGTTTCTTCCTCTTACAAATCTGGTTCCTATATTACATGGAAAAAATATTTCCTCAAGTTAAGGGCTTCCAAATGATGCCACAGGAGAAGGGCTCTTTGTTTCTTTCTCTCTCTTCTGTCCATCATTTCCAAACTCCCTTTTCCCCTACTCTATAACCTGAGCCAAGTCAATACCCTGGTTTTGGGGGCTGCATTTATCCATCAACCCAATTCTCCTACACAAAACCAAGTCTTGCCTTCTAGGAAATTAGCTCCCATGATGTGACTTCCAGAGAGCTTCTGTGTACAATATGGTAGCCATGAACCACAGGTAGCTATTTTCACCTATCACTAAAAATTCAGTTCCTTGGTAGCATTAGCCCTGTTCCAAGTGATCAACCGCCCCATGTGGCCAGCTGTGGCTACTGCATTGACTGCGCAGATTAGAGAACATTGTCACCATTGCAGAGGGTAATTGGACAGCACTGATCCAGAGACATAACGTTACAATAGTCTTTCCTCCCCACCAAGCCACTGACGACAAATGGTGTGTCAGAGAAAAGTCTCTAAGGCCTGTACCCAGTGAATATGTGTGATTTTTGCCTGTCCAACATCCACTCCTTAATTCTTTTCTTTTCTATCTCCTTGTAATTTATATGGTTTGGATGAGGCTAGCATCTCCCTCCCTCCCAGATCAAGGGGTAGGTCTATTTATCAGGCCTGTCCAAACTATGAATGCCATTCATGGGTCACAGTCATGCCTGGTCATAGACCCAATCCCTGGGCTTTTGCTAGAATGTATGGAGAAAAGGCTCTCTCTTTCCACTGAGATTGCCAAGAGGTCAGGAAGGAGGTGGGGGGCTGCCAGCAGTCAGCTTGCACAGGAAGAACACACCTGAATGAAATGATAGCCAAGGAGAGCAGAGCCCACCACAGAGCCAAGGCAGAATCGGGACAACATGGCTCAAGCCCCTACATCCAGGCATGCCGAGCCTTTGGATAAGTGGGCCAATAAATTTGCACTTTTGCTTAACTGGTTTTAGCTGGATTGGGGCTACTTAATTGAAAGGACTCCTGTGATTATGATGACCATCACAACGACCCTGCCCACTGATGACCATCATGATGACCCTGCCCACTGATACAATACCTCTCCAAAGCCTTCCCTGCACCATCTCAGCTATGCTCCCTCCTGCCTTCATAGTCACTATCAGCATTCTGTGTGGTTTTCTGCCCCTGTGCCAGACAGGGCGAGATAGGCTCTTCGTGCTCCCGGAATTAACAGTCATTGCCTTGACTCTTCATGATATGGAGGAATTTGTGATTTTGCTGAAGATGAATGCTAACCATATGCACCGTAAAAATACAATCTAGACGCAAAGGCCAGGGCCTGGCTGACTGCCCTGAACTCTGCTCATCACTATGGATTTCTTTTCCTCTACTCCCAGTTGTAGCCCACGTAATATTCAGAAAGTGCTATATTTAATGCCATCGTATCATTATCCTTATACATAAGCAATCAGTATACAGGCCCAGTAGACTCTGTGAAAATGAAAAACTAAACTGGGAGGCAGAAAATTAGGCCTACCTATCATTGACCAGCGGAAACCCTGAGGCAAGTGGCTTTAGCTCTCCAGCCTCAATTTTGCCCCCTGGGAAATGGGGATGAGAAAGTGCCCGAGTAGTGAGCATCAGCAGTGCCTCCGAGCAGCAGGCAGGACTTCCTTCCACTTCCCACTTTGGACACACACCCTCTCTATAAGCCCAAACAGGACACTCCTTTATCTGTGCCTTTGTTACCGTCTTACTTCAGGGAGATATTGTGCTGACCTCTCGCAGAGAAGATAGGAAAAAGGAAGTGGGGACCAGAAAAGATATGAGACCACCTTCATTTTATATTTACTAAAAGAAAGGACTGTCTCTAATATTTGAAAATTTAAAAATCCTTTTAATAGAAAGCTTTCTACCTCCAACATCTTCTATGCTAACTTCCTTATTTGCAACTTTATAATCTGATACACCTTGGAAAAGGGTTTAACTCACCCTTCAAGGGCCAGGCTTTCTAGGGTGGATAGAGACCCCAGATGATTTCACCGACCCCAGGCCCCCAGTGTCCTCAAGAACCCAGCTGTAGTCGAACAGAAGGCTCAAGACTGCCTAAGCCAGGGACTCACTCAACAATCCCTTACCAGAAGGGGGCCAGTTTTCATTATCTTTCTCAATTAAAATAAACAGTTTATTGGAGATGGTTACACTTCCATTTTATTATTAAACTTCAATAAAGAAGGTGAGGGTGGTTTTTTTATTTTTGCTTCAGGCTACTCATGAAACATATGCTGCTGCCCAGGAACAGGCCTCACTTCCAAAGCAATTAGTGCAGCCTAGTGCCTGGGGAGACGAGCCCAGGCGAGCGCCACTGCCTCCTGTGCCCAGTGCCAGCAGGCACGGCCACAGCCGCTTATCTCCGTCAACCAGTCGCAACATTCAGGCCAGCACAGGATCCTGGTAAAATAACCCTCGCCTTCCATCAGCTTTTGGTTTAGTTGAACCATCCTGATGACTCTCTCTGTGAAAATAGCAATCATACCTTTTCCTGTCTATGTAATTGCAATAAATGTTTGAGTCCTCCCAATTAAGAAGAACAGGAAGTCAAATGAAAAGTAGACTTCAGAAGACAAAACGATAACCCCATCCACGGAGCCCCTGTCCTGGCTGGGGTACAGCTGCTACTTGGGGTAGGGCTGATAGTAACCCATCGGCGTCACTCGACGCAGAATGAATTCTGCACTTATTAGGCACGGACAAGAGCTGCCACAGCAACTCAGCCATGGTAAGGCTTACGAAATTGCCTGGCCGGGTCCTCTGATGGCAGCCAGCACGGGCTGAGTGAGGGCCGTACGTGGGCTCTGAGTGCTTTTTATGTGTTACCCTACTTGATCCTCCTTACACCCTAAAATAAGGCCCTATTACATTCTTATTTTACACACAGACCAACAGAAGCTAGAAAGGTGAAATCATTTGCCCAAGATGGCACGGCAACTATGAGGCGGGGTGGGTTTCTGGGCACTAAGTCCTGGATCTAAATACCTGTGCAATAAGGCCCCTTCCTGACACAGGGCACAGCCCTCGGTGTCCCTGATAAGGTACAGCATGTAGGAGGGTACAGAGACTTCAGTTCATGTGACACCCATGATTCCATTCAGAGCTGGTTTCCTGGGTACGTTGACCTGTGCACGCACACAAGGGCCCTGAATTTGGTTTAATGCTTTGCTGCCACTGTACTGAAATTCTTACGTTTACTTTCAAATCTGTGATTTGTAAGGGAAATTCAGCAGACATAAGGGAGCATTCACATGAGCAGAGGAGGTACAGGAATCTGCTTGTCTCCTGCTCCCTGCTGTGCCCTCACACACAGCACAGAATTCTAGTGGGCCACGACAGTGCAGGTGTCCTCAAATGTGCTTGACTTTGGTAGGTCAGTTTGTACTGGTAGCTTCAGGTGGCTCAAATATGCGTCGGCAAACTTAAATTAAGGCATTAAAGGTAAGAGTACCCTGCAAAGGCTCTCTGATTTTCCACTTTTATCAGTAACAGACATGCTATCACTTAACTTCTTCTAAAATCAAGATGTGGCTCCCATCAGTAAAGGCGGCCTGAGTAGATGAGCAAAGTTCCAACAACCACGTCTACCCATTCTGATGCTAAACTGCTCGGCAAGATTTCCAAATCAACCTTCACAGAACTCCTTGTTCCCATCACCACTGAGCTCTAAACCCAAACTGCAGAAAGCCCATTTGTCAGAGACCCAGAGGGTGTTCATAACTATCTTTCTACCAGATACGGATACTACACCAGGAGACTATTTAATATATATATGAACTCTTCATCCTGATATAATTCCTTAGGATAACATTCCCACCTCCCAACCCCAAACTCGACCTGGCTGAGTCTCCCATGTACCGATTTAGTAGAACTCCCCTGGTGGAACTTTACAGCCTCTTTCTGGCAATTATCTCAGGGATCTAGGGTGCTGCACAGTCAGTACATTTTACAGGAAGGGTACATGTTTTGTGATATTGCTACCTCAAACCCTGTGTGCCACTAAATCAGACAGTCATTGGATTCCACGGGGAAAGCAGTGACATGGTGTTTCTCAAAGATGAAAATAAATAGCTGAAGAGAGCTGGTATGAATGAGGGAGGCACAGCTGTTTGCAATTTTGGGGAGAAAGTACAGACACCGATACAACCACGTCTGAGCCCTTCCCCACTTCTCCCTCCCGTTGTATATAACAAATTGATGTGTCTGAAGGTAGCAGCTGTTTAATGCCAATGCCAAATTAGGGAGGGGCTAGATCCCCTGGATGTGAACAGTGACTGTTCTTTCATACCAGGCAGTCAGATGAACTATACCCTCACTTCGATAGCAAAAGCACTAATTATTTCGTATAGGATGGTGGTGGTGAGCACAGAATTGGGAAATACGTAAAGTGGGAAAGCACTGCTGCCAAAGCAGTCCACACATCCAGGTAACTGTGGGGAAGGACACGGTGATCGCCTCGCCAGGGAGCGAGGCCGAGTCAGAGAGGGTGCTCTGCCGTACGTATGAGCTTATCGTTCTCTGGTGAGGTCCTGTTGCCTTGTGAGCGAGTCTCAGTGAACCAGGCTCCGTGACCCGCAGACGAGCAAACACCGCATGGGCAGGAGCACCTGCTCTGTGTTTCTGCGTGGTGTGGCAGTGTGTACAAACAACAGGCCTCTTCCTTCCCATCTTTCTGGCATTTCGGAAAGTCCAAGTTTATCCTTTATAAATTTTATAAAAATCTTGATTTGATTCAAGTCTGTTTCTCAAGGGAAGAATGCTTTCATCAGCTGCAGTGTGCCAGAGCAGACAGAAGTCAGATTTTCAGTTAATTCCAAACACAGTGCCATGCTCTGAAGATGCTTTGACTCTGAAGAGAGGTGCGTGGACAGGCAGCATCGGGGAGAGTGTGCTGCGCAGTGCTGTGGGTGCCATGCGGTAGGTGTGTCTCCATCAGATGCCATCCCACAGTCGGGCTGACAGTCCTCTGTACCCAAACTCGAAGCTCTGGCCCAGGGTTCAAGTGTGGGGGTGCTGAGACACACTTGCCCGTTTAATGGTGGTAAGCATTCATTTCTAGAATAGCTTGACAAAGACATGTACCCCAGGAGACAACTAGATTAGAATGTTTACTTTGTGATCTCTTGGAAGACTTATATAATACATTTTATAAAACTTGTATTCAATTAAAATGTGTTTGTTTCAGTGATCTCTGTATTTTGCCAAACTTAATTACATATGAGCGTTGAACTTAATTGTCTGAATTTCTTCCGTTCTCAGTCAAGTTTGTGAATAAACAAATATTCTGTATAGCACTATTTATTTCTTTAAGGTATGAGTCAACATTTATTTGACCAGTTCCCTACTGATGAAAATTTAGGTTTTCCGTATAATATTTTTTTATGCATTACTACAGTAAACATCTTTGTACCCATATAAAAGTATATATAGATAGTAAAAACATTATAAAAATGTCATAGATGGGTCAATAATTCCTTCATTTATACCATGCAGAGTTACTGTGAGGATGTAATGAAGCAATCTAGACAGAGTCCGGCACACAGGAAACATTCTATCTTGTTAGCAGGTACCTATGGTTCACAAGCCCTCGTGGCACTGTATTTTGAACCTATTAGAGTATCCACATTGAAATTCTAAAAACAAACCACCACCACCAACAAAGTTATAAGCTCCTATAATGGGAAACCTTGGATGTGGCTGCCTTGGGAAACAAGGGACCAGGACTCAGCAGTGCACTCAAGGCCAGTCTTTCTCATCTGTAAATGGGAATAACATCTCCTGGCTCTATTGGGGTTTCTTTCTGCCAGCAGGCTCTTGACCACACAGCTGCCTACATCATCAGCCTCACGTCTTCCCAGCTCAATCTGCCCATTGGCAAGAGCTAGGGCTGCCAAATAAATATAGGATGCCCAATTAACTTGAAATGCCATGTAAACAATAAATAAGATACTAAAAATGTATTCATTGTTTATCTGAAATTCAAAGTTAACTGGCTGCCCTGTTTGGTTTTCTAAATCTGGCAACTTTATACAAGATCAGTGTCAGCAATATTACTATCAGAAATGTCCCTGAAAATACTGATTAGTGCAGCTTGGGTTATGTGTCTGGGTCTAGGACAATTAGGTGGCTGGAGAATGAATCTAGATCATGTGCTCATGTTTGAACTTGATGGTTTTAACCTTTTGCTATAGAAGAACTCTAAGATGTAGCAAGAACTGGGGAAAGTTCCACCTAAACATCACCAAATGCCTTTTATAAGGACAGAAGGAGTTCATGATGAGGGGATGCTGTACAGATAAGTATAGTCATTTTATTTTTTAGAGCTAGGATCTCACCATGTTGCCCAGGCTGGAGTTCAGTGGCACCATCATAGCTCAAGGCAACCTCCTGCCTTAGCCTCCTGAGTAGCTGGGACTCACATGCTACCACATACGGCTAATTTTCTAAATTTTTTATAAAGATGAGGTTCTCACTATGTTGCCCAGGTTAATCTTAAATGCCTGGCCTCAAGCAATCCTCCTTCCTAGGTCTCACAAAGCTCTGGGATTATAAGCATCTCCCAAAGCCTTGAGATGACAGGCATGAGCCATCACACGTGGCTAGAAGAGTCACTTTCCAGAAGTTTCTTAGAGGGTGCAGCCCTTCAGTGGCAGTGGCACAGTCCACATTCCCAGAGAAATGCGCTGATGTGGACCAAGGGAGCGAAGATGTGCCCAGACCCACGTTCAGACTGAGTCCATGCTGCCCTCCGCAGTAGCATGTGGAAGGGGGATGAGAAACAGATGGTAGCTTTTCTCAGGGAAAATCATAATATGCCCCTCAAAAGTGAGAGAGAAGGGTTTCTATAAAACAATGGTCCTGGGAAGGTTTGAGGACCAGCAGGAAGACAGTGCCCAAGCCAGAAGAGAAGAGAATGCCACGGACGATGGATATCCAGTAGGTGTTCTTACACACTAACCTTGACATGAGGCACTTGTGAACTGTGTCTTCTTGAACCCTCACAGAATTCAAGAGATAAGGTGGCACTCTTCTTACCCACCCTTTCCAAATCTGTTTCCAAAACAGATTTCCATCACTATGTCTCACACCTAATAAATCCAAAATGGATATATTTTCCCCCCAGAAACATTCTATAAAGGAAAATTTCAATTATCAACTCATGACAAACCAATACCCCACCACAACCTGCTTCTGTCCTCCTTGTGGGAGCTAGCTCTCAAACGATCCACATCTGATACTCAGACCCTGTGTGGGGCCCCCCCACATGGCACCAGTGTTGATCTCTATGACCAAAAGAATGTAACGGAAGTGATGATATGTCACTTGCAAGATTAGGCTGTAAATGACATTATGGCTTCTACCATGGCTACTGTTCTGATCTCTCCTGGAGCTTCCCTCTGGGAGAACCCAACTGCTTTGTTCAGAACACCCCCATGGAGGTGCCATAGAGTGAGAAACTGAAGGTTCCCATCCACAGCTATCAGAAACTGAAATCTCCCATATGGATGATCTTAAATGTGAATCTTCCAAGCTGGCCAATCTTTAGAAGCCAATATCCTGAATGCAACCTCCCAAGAAACCTTGATCCAGAACAGCCTGGCTAACTATTCCTGGATTCCTCATGCCAGGAACTATAGGAGATAATGTATTTTTGTTGTTTTAAGCTATTAAATTTGAGGGTAATTTGTTCCACAACAACAGGTAACTAATACAACCCCATCTACACTATTTTGAAGCACATCCCAGATATCATATTATTTCATCTGCTAACATTTCAATATATAACATGTGTCTCTGAAAGAAAAAGACTTTTGAAAAAATAAAAGTACAATATACATTCTGCTTTATGTCAATCAGAGTTACACAGTTTGAATGAGGATCCAAATAAGGTCTATACATTGAGACTGGTGGAGAGGCTTCTTAACTATTCTAGAAACTCACTTTTCTTATAAACTGTTGTTGAAGAAAATAAGTTACAGATCATGAAGAATCCAGATTTTACTGATTGTAGTTCTGAGGTGGCCCTTACATGTCCCTCTGCACCTCTATGATAGTAAAGTGGTGGTTAGATTTGACCAGAGTTGGGCCTGACCACCTATTTATTTATTTATCTGGCATTTGCTTCATTCATGGGGTTATTACTTCTCTGAGACAAATGTCTGGCAGTTTCCTTGTGATGCTAGTAGCCACTGATGTGCCATGCCTAGAATGGTTAAGTCATTAGGGGCCACAACACAGTGAAATTTTAATTCTATCATTCTTCCTCATTTATTAGATTAAAAAATTTCCTTGAATAAGAGCCTCCTCTCTTACATTGCTTAGTTATTTGAGAAACCACTTGTGGAGGAAAGTTGGATCAATGCTAGCTGTGCTTTATTTGTTTACTGGTTTTCAAAATAAAGATTGGTCCGAAAATGACTAATGAGGAGCTCCCAACCCCCTTTTTAGTATCATTAATGTTTTTTCTGCTTCACATTTTTAGTATTGGCATGAACTGTAATATATATTATGTGTTTCTGTCTTTGCTGGCATTTTCTATTTGTTTCTGGGGGGCTAGGGAGATTGTTCAATTTATCCCATCTTTGGCTATTGGGAGCTGCTTCTCTTCTGGGTTGCTCCCCAGTTTTTCTACAGTAGATGATAGTTTCCTGCTATCACAATTGGCAAAATGTTACAGGCTTATCTTGTTCATCTTCTTCCCCCAACATAGAATCAGCCATTTCTCGAAAGAGACCAAAAAACCCACCATTCCTAACCATTGACCCCCTATAGCCTCTGTATGCTCTTTGGGTACACATCTGAGGAATGAGAGGGTAGGAAAGGCAGGGAAACAGAGCTGAAAGGTACCCAGTGAGGGGCAGAGAAGGAAAATGGCAGATGGCATCTGAGAAGCTCAGGAAGGACACAAAATACATGCAGATCTTACTCCAACAACCTGACAAGTGAGAAGACGAACAAAGAAACAAGTGTGGGAACTACTTGCTAGAGCAGTCAGGAATTGCTCCCCAAACAGGCAGCACAGTGAGGGAAAGTTGGTGTTAGAACAATTTGATGAAAAAGGCTGGCAGTTCATGCTTTAGTGAGGCAGGTTCTGCCATTGTTCAGGACCATAGGAGAATTCAGATTCCATCCTCAGGACTGGAGGGGAATTTCAAGGACACCCATTACGTCCAACCACAACTGTACTAGGTGAAATGGAAGTGTAACTATATTAACCCTACCTCTTTGCTACCCTGGACTCTTGTCTTTCATCATTTTACCCCGATGTCCTTACTCTGCCTTATAGTCATTCATTGAATCATCACAAGTTTACTAAGAATCCACCAAATGACAAAAACTGTATTTGACCAATTAAGCAGTAGCAAAGCAGAACTCTTCCTACAGTGTTCACATGCCAGTAGAGACTCAATTAGTAAGCCCCCAGATATACACAAGAGTGACAGGTGCCATTGAGGAGAGGACAGTGGTACTTTGGTAGTATAGAACCGAGAAACTAAACAAGGACTCTGAGTAGGAATGTTAAGAGTTTAAAATTTATAGGGAGGGAAACAGGATGTGCCAAGTTCCTAGGGCAGGAGCAAACAGCATCCATAAATAACTATAACCAGGTTATTGAGCCCAGAGCACAGAAAAGGAAAAGGAACATGGCGCACCAGGAATCCAGGGATGTAAGCAGAAGTTAGACTAAACCAGGAACTTATTGGTATTCAGAGTTAGCATTCAATAATTACTAGCTAGAATGGTT
The DNA here is from genome assembly GCA_963573935.1 of Arctocebus calabarensis. Lineage (NCBI taxonomy): Eukaryota > Metazoa > Chordata > Mammalia > Primates > Lorisidae > Arctocebus > Arctocebus calabarensis. The sequence continues at coordinate 48,316 of CAUYON010134551.1, read as the reverse complement.
GTTTAAGAATCAAGAAGTCTTAAGACTCAGTTGTTAGATAGAATGTGAACTTCTTTCCATGGGACAGAAAGCCTTTCTAGAGAGGACCCAGATCAGCAGTAGGTGGGCCATGGGAGTAAACAGAGGCCCACGGCCATTCACATGCTATAAAACAAACAGCAGTAATCCAGAGGAAATGGAAGTATGGATTTTTAGCCTCAGGACATGAAATCAACACAGAGTTTTACAGATAAATTGCATGCCTCCATTACAGAAAATTAAGATTCAATCACTGGCAAGGGAAACAAAACAGCAGAAGAAATCTCTCCAACAAAGAATTTTATGACATATCAATAAAGGAATGTTTTTACTTTTTTTTATTCACTGTAGGAAGATATACTTCTTTTAAATATCCAAGCAGTTTTCTGAAACAAAACGCTTCCTTGCAAATGTGCCAGCTACCTGACAGGTAGAAACACAGATTAGCAAGCATAATGTGCATTATAAGAGGGCTCCTGGCTCAGATACAGGTCAACTCAGCACCCACTGTGCTGAATTCTGTGACCTTGGTCCACTTAGTGAAGACAGTCTCCTAACATTTTCTGTTTGCATCCACCCACAAAGCCCGCGAATGCTGCCCATGCTGCACATGGCTACCTCATGTTTGGCTATGGGGTGGTCCATTTTATAGCAGTGCACCAACCCTCTGCTTATGCTATATCTCCCAGCCCTGGAATATGCAGGGTCTCCTCCTCTGCACATAAACCACCTGCCCCAGCAATGTAGGGTTGTGAGTAACGGTAGTAAGGAGTCATCCAGCGTCGTCCACCACTGTGCATTGGTGGGTCAATTTCAACAGGCTGAGAAATGAAGTTCTCTCTTGGTAATTAGCCAGCAGACATCCTCTGACTCCTTAGCTGGTCTTTTCCCTTCCCAGAGCTGGCTTTCCCCCAGCTGTTAGGACATCTTCCCAGTGCCCTGGAAGTTATCTGCTTTTCAGCCTGGTAGGCAGCAGGTTTCATGAGTTTAATTAACACATCTCACCTCTAATTGAAGTTAAAAGGACTTTAGAAAGAAAATCATTATTTCCATCACGGAGAGAATAATAGCAAAACATGCTAATTACGGAACATCTGGCTAGTACTCTTCACAAATACAATAAATGCAGAAGCTACAGCAGGTCTCTCATTTGGGATTCAGGCCCTCCCTGGGCCTCCCCTGACTTCACCTCCACAAAGCCTACTTGGCCTTTTCCTCTGTTGCTCAGGGTCCCTGGGCTATTTCTGATTCAAGGTGGATCATAACTGTGAGTCATTAGAACAAAAGGATTAATGCCATGGCAACAGCAGGGGAGTCCATGAGAAGGTTTCCTCAAGGAACCAGGAGGGGTAGGCCTGGTAGCCTACCAGGGTCAAAGATGTCCGAGGAAGAAACATATGGCTATTTATGAAAAATAAAATTCTCCTCCAACAAGGGATGCTTTATAGAAAGCATCTTATCAGCAAATCCCCACTCTCTCTCTAGGAAGCCTTGGGAGAGAAGAGGAAAGAGGAGGAGGCCAACCCCAGGACAGCATCATGGTGGGACTGGTGTGAATCTCCACTCCTGAGGCAAGACAGACAACACGGGTACTATCACACCTCCTTAAATATCATCATTTTAAGGCAGTCCTTCTGAGAATGTATACAGCACTTAGAGTCAGTTAATCTGATGATGATCTTTTAAAAAAGAAAACAAACATCCCATTAACATTACGTGTGATGAATTTATTTATTTAAGGCAGACAATGCCACATAACTCCAATATGGGATTCTATAGTAGGCGCCAAAGTTTTTTCACTGTTTTCCTTCCACATCCTGCCAAAATAGGAATATGATTTTTAAGGTAGTACTGTGTATTAATTACTACTCTTCCTAAGATGGTAATTCTTGTCCAGGTTTAGGAAGATTCTATCTCCTTTCTGATAGCAAGTTACAGAAGAGAGTAGGTAGACCTGTGCTCCAGACCTCAACATCCCATGTTTCTAGTTCCGTGGAAACTTCTCACCTGAGCACAAGAGCAGGCATGCTGACTTAACAAAATGGCTCTTCCCATCAGCATCTTAGAAAAAAAAATGACTCCATTACAGAATGATTCTACATGGTACCCCAAGGATCTTGAAGACAAAGACAAAAGACCACATGGCTCAGATGACTGTGCAGGAAAGTCATTTGTAGTCTGAGTCTTCAGAAGTGGGACATAAATTGACATGTGAAAATTGAGAAAGAGTTATTTGAAAGTAGCTTAGCAGAGATCTTTCAAACAATCTCTCAGTGTAGAAAGACAGTTTGAGAAATGGTTGACAATTAGAAACATGTGACTCTAACACACAGCTAAACTCCATGCATCCCCACATGTGAGACCGCACTCACAGGGTGCCGTTAGTTGTAACACATCTTCCAATCCAGCTAGGCTGTGTTCACACTTTGCTCAGGTCCAGTGATGACTCTAAGAGGAAACTCTCTAAGGTTTTTGCTGCAGGAGGCTTTGCTGAATCCCTGGAGTAAAATGAATCCCCAGATCCAACCCTCACCTGCACAGTCTTCCCCAGACTCTAGGAGAGCAGGACAGGCATGCCAACAACATACCCATAGAGAGGGCAATACCACTTTCAGGTTAAGGAGGGATTATGAAAGCCAGAGTTGAAGAAGAGGGATTTAAAAAGATCCAAAGCATGAGTCCTGGAAAACACTGGAATTTGGAAACCAGATTACCAGATAGTGATATAATCTCTCAAAAACTACAGTCTTCACATAAACCTGCATTAACACCCATTACTCAGCCCCCCTGGATCAGAGTCCTGAGGCAGGTAAGGAATGGGAATGTGCTTTGTTTACAAAATAAAAAAGCATTATATGCGATAATAATCAGGTGCACTGCTGATTAACACCCTCTGCTTTAAGGAATGTAAAATTAAAGCAGCTTATCATGAAAAAAACAAAAATGAAAGACAATGAAGTAAAATTTTAGGGCATTTATTCCAATAGTTGCCAAGTACATATAATGGGTATTATGGGTTAATCAGTGTCCCCAAAGGGATATGTTGAAGTCTAAACCTCGACCTCAGAATGTGATGTTATCTAGAAATAGATCCATTGCAAATGTAATCAGGTAATGTGAGGTCATTGGGATGGGCCCCTAATCCAGTGTGATTGGTGTCCTTATTATAATAGACACAGACACACAGGGAGAAAATAGCCTTATGAAGATGGAGACAGACATAGGCATGATGCATGTATAGCTAAGGATTGCCTAGGATTGCTGGCTACCATCAGAAGCTCCAGGAGGTGAAGAAGGAATCTCCCTTAACAGTTTCAGAGGAAGCGTGACCTGCCAACACCTTGACTTCAAACTTCTGCAGTTCCTGCAGAACTGTGCAATAATAAATTGCTATTCTTTTAAGCCACCCACTTTATGGTACTTTGTTATGGCAGCACAGGAAACCAACACAACATTATTTAATGAATCATCAGCTACAAATTTACTTCATTAAATGGTCTTCCCAAAAAAATGTTTCGGAGATATAGCAAAATAAATTATTTAACTCTCAGAAAGTTACAAAGTATATGAACGTTTTAAAGATTCTAAGAAGTCCTCATGCATAGACTCTTATTTAAATTTGTCTGATTTGACATCTCTAAGTTTTATTTGATGACAAAACCTCCTTCTCCCTGCTCTCATCAGCATGCCTTTTAGGATCTCATCATAGAACTACCATTCCCTCAAACACATTTTGAGAAAAACCAGCTTAACCAATACAAAAAGAGAAGCATGGTACAGACTTGCTCTTTCTAGGGAACATGATCAGATGCCAGATTTCTACCACCACCTTCACCACTTGATATGCAAGTAGCATTTGAGACTATTCTAACACTTTGCAGATCCTATCTGAGTTACCCTCTGTAGTAGTCAGTCAGGCAGCTATCCCAAAATATACAATTGAGTGCTTAAATACAGAAGTTGATCTTCCCACAGCTTCAGAAGCTAGAAGTCCATGATCAATATGTTGGCAGGGCTGGTTTCTCCTGAAGCCCCTCTCCTTGGTTTACAAATGTCAGTTCCTCTCAAGGTCTTCACATGGCCTTCTCTCCATTGATGTGTATCCCTAATGTGTCTCTCATAAGAATAGCTATCACACTGGATCTCAGACTCACCCTGACGACTTCATTTCACCTTCATTATCCCTTTAAAGACCCTTTCTCCAAATGTAGTCATATTACAGGAGGGGGGCTTAAACGAATACATTCTGGGGGACACTATTCAGTCCATAACATCCTCTCAACTGCTCAGTTAGGAGGCAAATGTCCTTGTTTTTGTAGGTAAGAAGACAACCCAAAGAGGCTAAGTTATTCAAAGTCATTAGCAAGTATCAGAGCCCAGATTGAGAGCTCCACTCAACTCAAGGTCCTCCACTCTGTGGGTTTCATTTACCTCCCCACACCCCTTAGCTCCTACTCCAGCAAGCTTCTCCCATGGCAAAGGGGCTTCTAGCAACTTCTCTGACAGATTACGTATTCCTTTTATTTTTTTTTTTAACACATTCTTATTACTTTGTTGTGAAAAGAAATTTGAGTCTAGATACTTTTAAATCTGCAAGAGCCATGTTCAGAATAGCAAGGAGCAAGGGTAAAAGCCACATTTTTTCAGTAACACCACTGAGATCTCCAGCAGAGTGGTCATACATAGTGGGAACTACGCAGATCTTTGCATCTCAAAGCTTAAGAAAAGAGGGGAAAAAGTGCTCAACACAGGAATTCTGGAGCCAGGCCATGTGCATTCAAAATCTAGCCCTGTTACTCTTTTGTTGTTGTTTTTCCTGGGACAGGGTCTTGCCCTATTGCCCAGGCTAGAGTGCGGTGGCATCACCCATCATGGCTCACTGCAGCCTTGAATTCCTTCAATCCTCCTACCTCAGCCTTCCAAGTAGCTGGGACTACAGGTACTCACCACCATCCTTGGCCTTTTTTTTTTTAAATTATCTTGTAGCAGAGTCTTGTTATGTCACTCGGGGTTTTGAACTCCTGGTCTCAAGCCATTCTACCAAAGTGCTGGGATTATAGGCACCAGTCACAGCACTTCGCCTATGATTTTGGTAGTCTCCTCACCAGTAAAATGTAGAAAAGGGAATGTTCCAGACAAGGCTGTTAAGGTCAAATGAGACAACAAATGCAAGGTACTGAGCAAAGGGCCTGAAACTCATACTCAGAAATTTTCAGCTGCTATTAAGGGAATTTTTAAAGACTTTTTATTTCGAAATAGTTGTATACTCACATAAAAGTTGCAAAACTAGCAACAGAAAGCTCCCATGCCCTTCCCTCAGCTTCATAATATATCATGTCATATCCTAATCATAATACCTTTATCATAGTACAATTATCAAACCAGGAAGTTGACAGTGGTACACTGCTATTAACCTAACTATAGACGTCATTTGGATTTCACGGGTGTTTATATTAATATTTCACACTGTGTGCATAGTTTCATGAAGTTTTATCACAAGAACAGACTCATGTGTCAAGAACAGACTCACATAGCCACCACCATAATCGGGACTCAGAACTGCTCCATCAGCGCAGAGACACTCCTCGCCGCCATCCTCCCTCCGCTCCTAACCCCTGGCAACCACTATTACTTTCTGTCACTATAATTTTACTTTGAGAACATCAGATAAATGGGATCATATGGCATGCAACCTTTTGAAACTGCCCTTTTTCACTCAGTGCAATGACCTCAGTATCTATCCAAGTTGTTGTCCAGATCAGCAGATCTCTCCTTTTTATTCCACTGTACAGATGGATCACAGTTTGTTTATTTATTCGCCTGCTAAAGGACACTTGAGTTGTTTGTAGTTTTGGTAGTTGCAATTATAAGTGTGATGAATATTCATGAGCATGCAGGTTTTTGTGTGGACATAATTTTCTTTTCCACACAGGTAGACAGGCAGGGGTGGAAACGCACAGTGAAAATGTATAAGAAATTGCCAAACTGTGCTCCAGAGTGGCTGCCCCATTTACATTCCCAGACAGCCTCCGAGAGATCCAGCGGTTCTGCATCCCAGCACCTGCTATGGTCAGTGTATTTTGTTCAGGCCAGTCCGTGTAGTGGCATTGTTGAGATTTTAAAGTACTTGGGGAGTGTGCTGGGCTACGTATGAAGGGAAGACACCAATGCAAGGAATCCAGATAAAAATGGCCTCACCGGGAGCCCTTCCACAATCAGAGCCTGCAGTGCTGCGCATGCAGGGACAGCTGTTTTGCACCCTGACGACTTCAGGAGGCAGGCAGAATCAGGTCTCTGGGGCTGTCAGCATACCCACTGGGGCACAGAAAGCGTGACCTGCCTTTGCACAGCACCCCTCTGCCTGGGGGCTCCTCCAATGTTGTGGCAATGGTAAAACACTACTTCAGTGAAAACCTTAAAATTGGGTTGTTGTCACCTATTGCTCCTCTGGCTCCAAGGATTACATGGAAAATATTTTCAGCTTCAATTCTGAGACACAATATGAAGGAGGGAAGAAGGTCTGAATATCACCAGAGCAACACACAGGCAAGCATGAAGCAGATGTCCTCAGGGCAAGACTGGAGACAGGTGCATGCTCCTTTAAAGTTTGCGATGCCTTGTAGTTATGTTAATTTATGATTTTATTCTCAGAGTTGGTGCGAAGAGGAATGGGAAAGGGGATGAAGAGAAGCTTTCAGGTGATTTTTTCTTCTAGTCCAGCACCCAGGGATCCTACCCCCCAGCGTGTGCTGCACAGGGCTACATCTGCAGGCCCGCCACATCGCGGATGTGGAAGCCTCCGTGAATTCAGCCTCCTTATGTGCCTTGGACTGTTTCAGCCCTAGAAATTCTGCTTTCTGGGCCCCCAAAGTGTAAAACACGAAGCTCACAGGAGGAAGGCACTAGTTGTTGTTATGTGATCAATAAATGGAAAACACATAAAACAATAAGAAAAAAAAAAGAAAGTCGCATTACAGTCAACAGTCACATTACACAGTCAACGGTCGCATTACACAGTCAGCAGCTGATTCTTAAGACACCTTGATAAACCTTCTCATTTGTTGCTGTTGTCCTGCCTTAAAATAAAGACAAGGAGGAATAGATATTCTAGGGTACAGAAATGGACCAACCTTAGTTCTCACGTCAGAATTAAAAAGCACTTGATTCTGCTAGGTAAGGACTCTGCATCTTAACCTAAGGGTGTCATGAAAGACAAAGTCACCCAAATGAGCTAGAACAAAATCTCATCAAATTCATAAGAAATGATTTCTCCTATAGATGATTGTTTATATGTGTATACAGCTGTCAGTAAGTTCCGATCTGCATTTACTGCCAATTCCCTTATCTAATTCTGACAAGCCCTGGAATTCCTAGCAATGTTCCCTGTGGTGTTGGCACTACAGTGGGATACTCACAGTGTGCTTACTGTCTGCGGTAAGTGCTGGGAGAATTAGACAAGGTCCCAGGCTGCATGTAACTTATATCCCATTTGGTAGGCGCAGGAAAGGGCCAAGACAGTATACAAATTAAAAAATACTTAAGGGCGGCGCCTGTGGCTCAAATGAGTGGGCGCTGGCCCCATATACGGGAGGTGGCAGGTTCAAATCTGGCCCCAGCCAAAAACTAGGAAAAAATATATATTTAAGGTAAAATAGCCTTAACACATGTTCTGAGTGGTTGAGAAAGAGGAAAGTAGGGAATACAGGCTACCTCAGGTTGGGTGGTCAGGGATGTCTCACTATGGAGGAGAGGTGGAAGTCTAGGCTCAGAAGAGCATGCTTCAGGCTGAAAAGACCATGGTCCGTCTGAAAAAGCAGCCCAGGTCAGTATGGTATGAACAGCAGAGGCTGGTAATGAGTAGAGTTAGAAGGGAAGTCCATAGTAGGACAGGCAAGGGCTATCTCACGCATGTTGGGAGCTGGAGACTTCTTATAACTGAGATAGGCATGTAAGTTTCAATCATGTTATAGGTTAAATTGTGTAGCCCTCAAAAGCATGCAGAAGTCTCAACCCTCAGTACTTTAGAACCTAACCTTATTTGGAAGGTTATTACATATATAGTTAGTTAAATTAAGATGAAGTCATGCTGACATAAGGTGGCCTTAATCCAATATGACAGATGTCCTCATAAGAAGATAGCCTGGCTAGGTGTGGTGGCTCACACACGTGTCATGCCAGACATTTTGGAGGCCGAAGTGGGAGGACTGCTTGAAGCCAGGAGTTTGAGACCAGCCTGGGTGACATATCAAGAATCTCAACAAAAAAAATTTTAAACTTATCCAGGCATTGTATTACAACCCTGTAGTCCTAGCTACTCAGGGGCCTAAGACAGGAGGATCACTTGAGCCCAGGAGTTCAAGGCTGTAGTGAGCTAGGCTAATGCCACTGTACTCTAGCCTGGGAGACAGAGCAAGACGCTATCTCTAAAAAAAGAAAAGAAGATGGAAGATGGACACACAGAGACAGAGGATTTGAGTGATGTCTCTGTAAGCCAAGGAATAGCAAAGATTGCAGGTGAGCCAGCAGAAGCCAGGAGGGGCAAGGAAGGATTCCTCTACAGGTATCAGGGGAGCATGGCCCTGCCCATAATTCAATTTTCAGAGTTCTGGAACTATGAAACAATAAATTCTCTACTCTTTTAAGCCACTCACTTACAGCAGCCCTTCCAAACTCATACAGCAGCATGGCTTAAGCTGTACAATTTTCTAGATCTCAAAAGTCAAGTGAATGAACTCTGCCAACAAACCCATTGACTTGAATTCCTCTAAGAGTTTGAAAACCATATAGTTTGAGACATGCTGGTCACATTCCTTAGCAATAATCTTCTAGACTTTAGCCCATGAGAGGCCCATGTCACGTGTCATATTCGGAAGACACGTGCTCATGACGACAAAAAGGCCCATGGGCAAGGAGCTGGGGCCCACACCTCTGCCCCTAGGAGAAGCTATGTAAGCAAGAGCAACATTCTTAAAGTGACAACTTTGCATACACTCTAACTTCTTAAAAAGTTCATTTGCCAACATGTTGGTATTCTTGGGTTGCAAGCAACAGAAACGAATCCAGTCTAGCTTCACATCAGATGGTATTTAGAATAAATGAAGACTCAGTGCTGGCTGCAGTCAGGTACCCTAACTGGAATGAACATGTTACCAGCATTCTGCCTGGCCTTGGCTTTTCAGAGCCCTCAACAGAAAAGTCCATCAGCCTTTCTTTGTGAGAGAGAGCAGGGGATATCAACTTATCAATGTATGGTCCTGCAAAGATTTCAAAGTAAAGCATTCTTAGCAATAAAAGAGAGATAGCTATAGGGCAGCCTAAAACCATAGGCAACTAGGATGAGACTGCAAGGGGCAGCCTTTGTCCCTGTGGCTACTGGCTCTGCACACAACAGACCCTGGTGACTATTCTTTATTATTATTATTATTTTTTTTTGAGACAGAATCTCCCCCTATTTCCCCAGCTAGAGTGCCATGGTGTCAGCCTAGCTCTCAGCAAATGCAAATTCCTAGGTTCAGGTGATCTTCCTGCTTCAGTCTCCTGACTAGCTGGGATTACAAGCACCTGCCACAACACCTGACTAAATTATTCTCCATACAGTGGACTGACACCTATTCTTAAAGAACTCAAGTAAGTAAAATATTAACTATAAGATTTTACTGAATATAGTAAAATATATCTATAAGTTATTTCCCCGTGAATAACTACCGTGACCCCATTATAGACCTTCACCATCACATCTCTTCTGCTCTGAACAAAGATTATGAGTCCTTCTTTGTGAGGACTCCCCTTGTTTTCAAAAATGGATCTTTGAATGTCTTTCAAGTGTGGTAACTTTTTGAAGGTTGTTTACCCGTGAAGGCAAGGTCCTCCCTTCCCTGTAGATGCTAAGCAATTCCTGGGAGGGTGGAAGTATTCTGGTTCATATTCGCCAATCAAGGAGAAGCTATAAAATTGCCAGGTCAAGATCTGGGGTGGGGCAGTGCTGGCCTCTGGATTGTAGTTCCCTCATTTCTCCTTCCATACAAATCTTTAGTAAAGAACAAAAGCCATTTTTTCAAAAGTCCAAGTCAGTGACCTTTTCCCCACAATACTGCCTACCGCTTTCCTATAAACTTTACAGAAGTTGCCAAAGGGCATTACTGGCTCATTGCAAATGAATGCAGTCATCCTAATTAGTAGCATTGCTTTTATATATACAGCAACAGATCAAGAGATTTTTATTAAAACCATCATATTAGATAAACTGTTCCTTATTGGGGTAAAATTTAAATGTAATATACCTGATACTTGTTTCTGAAATTCCTTTAAAAAACTCGAGTTTAGTTGTAAGTGTGGCAAAGATATTCAAGTCTTTGAAGTTCTCTCTGATGAATAGGAAAGTCATGTGCTAGTGAAATCAACACCATCATGTATCTGCTTGTAACTAGGTAAGCCCGGGGGAAATGAAACTACAAAAGCAGCAATTTTCTTATAACTCTTACCAGTTTAGAGTGACCTTTCACATATCTGGTCCATATCGCCTCTGTTCAGGTCCCTCCCTGATCACGCTCTCATTTTTATTCATGTGTTATTGTGCTCCTCTTCCAGTTCTCCTCCTTCCTTCATTTTTACTTACACTGAGAAGGAGCTGGAGCTCTTTGAGTTCCTCCTTTCAGGAGAATCTGGGGCTATGAAGTCACCTGATCGGTCCTCTTCTCCTGGAGCTACCCATGATTCCTGCAGGAACATTTTGAACCCTACATGTCTAACCTTCCTGGGGGAGAAACAGGGGCCCCCACTAAGTCTAGGAAAGCTAACAAGCCTACTCTTCTTAGGCATTAGTCACTATATAGTCTCCTAGTACCATATATGCATAGTATATATTCATACAGTACATGAATACTATGTAGTATATATTTATATAATAGGAATAGTCTATACCATGTGGCATGGGCACCCCACATATGACCATTGGATTTAGTCCCATCCCCCAAAGTGTACAAAATTTCTTTCCTTCATTGTCTGTATTCAATCCACCATCAAGTATTGCGAGTATTTTTCCAAAACAGGCTCTAGACTTATTCGTTTTTCCATCTCCACTATATTCCCTTCGTCTCAGCACACCTAGAGGCTGAGAAGGAGCCTCCTCTATGGCCATCTGCTTCTTCTATTCTGCCCTGACATGGTGCAATTGCAAAATAGCATTCAAAGGACATTTTTAAAAACATAAATCACATTATGCCACTTCCCAATGTGAAGTATTACAGGGAAATACTGCTTCCTATGGCAGGAAGGATTGCTTCAAGAATTTTCTTTATATGGAACATGAACTCTTCAGAATGGCCCAAGACATGCCCTGAGCCCAGCTCTGCCAAGCTCTGCACAATGTGCCTTCTCTCCCGGAGGTCCCCTTCCAGCTGGAAGCTCCTCAGAGATGGCTTTCCTGACAGACAATCCATCCCACCAAGCTTCCCTAGACCAACTTACTCGGTTTTATTGTTTTATAACACTTGGCACTTTATACCCATGTATGTGCGATTCACTTGACAAATATTTATTGAGCCAGGCCCTCATAGATCTCACAGTCTAATGTATAAGGGAGATAATGAATGACTGAATATGAGACATAACTCATGGTGATTAGCATGTTGGATGAATACAATGTAGGAAAAGGGGATAACGAGTCTCTGGTTTTAATTAGAGGGATCAGGGAAGGCAGCTCTGAGTAGGCAGCCATGGATCGCAGATCTGAGGCAGGGAGGGAGCCAGTCTTTTGGATATCTGGAGCAGATCCTCCAAGCAGAAAAAGAACAGTGCCAACACCCTAGAGTGGGTGCAAGGGACAGTGAGGAGGCCACCATGGCTGAAGCCACGTGAGTGAGAGGTAACAGAGACATGAGGTCTGGGAGCTAAAGACGCCCAGGAAAGGAGATCAGCACGGGGGCCCTGAAGAGCACGGGCTTTACTCTGAGTAAGGCCCCAAGCCACCCGAGATCCCGAGACACTGACTACAGAAGGGGTATGATCTGGCCTTTATTTTAAAAAGACAGTATTGTTGGATCTTTTCAGTGGAGATCAGACTGAATCCTGGGGCAGAGGAGGGGGTGGGAGAGGGTGGAGGTAGGAGAACCAGTTAAGAAACATTGCCACATTTCAGGGGCCCGAGGATGATGGATCAGCCTTGGGTGAGTGGCAGAGGGGCTAAAGTGGCCAGATTCTAGTTCTCTTAAAGGTGGAGGTAGTGAGCCTTGCTGGCTATTGGGACGTGAGATAATACAGGAATTTGCAGCCTGAGTCTTAGAAGTCCGGGACGGCCATTTTTGACATAAGGAAGACTGGGAGAGATATCGTTTGGGGAGGTCAGACCAGTTTCAATTCCATAAATTTATTATAAGGATTCAATCAAGTATATATCCAAATATTTATATGCAGATGCTCATTACAGCATTGTTTATAATAGCATAAAAAGCCCCAAGAAAAAAATATATTTTTGACAGTAGGAATGAGTAAACTACATTTTGACAATAAGAAGGCTGGAATGCTGTGTAGCCATCTAAAATATTGTAGAATATTTCAGGGTCTTCAAGGGCTATGGCAACCAGAAATTTTAAAGAACACTTAAATCAGTTACAATTTAACTTTCCTCATTTTAAAAGTATGCATGTTTGATATATGATGGCTTTCTAGATAAACATAATAATATTATAGTCAGTTATTTTCAATAACAGGATTACGTGTAACTTAAAGTTTCCTTCCTTTATTATCTTTTTTTTTTGGATGGGGCTGGGTTTGAATCCACCACCTCTGGTATATGGGGCTGGCGTATTCTTGATTATTTTGTGTAGTAAGGAATGAGGGAGCTGTTTTTTATGTGAAAGTACCATTACACAGGCAAAGCCACACTGCTGTGGATGAGATCCTCTTCCCTGTGTGTCTGCATCTGTGTAAGTATTTTGTATGCTGGAATCTTAGCTTTGAAGTTACCTTCCAACATGCCAGCAATAGCAGCTTGGTCCACACAATAGGCAGGCATACTATTGAGTACCTACTGGCTTCCTGCCAGGGGCCAGGAACAGTGGGACCACGGAAGGAAAGATGGTGCCTGCCTTCAAGAGAGCCAGGCTGATGCTGAGGACACACTCATAGGAGCCAGAAAGACCTCCAAGGGCCCTTTAGAGGGTCAGCCCATAAGTGAAAGGAAGGGGTTAGACAGAAGGGAGGGAGTGAGCCTGGCAGGCTCCTGAAAACCCCAAGAACTGAAAATAGTTGAGTACTGCTTGGGAAGTTCATCAGTCCTGGAGCCTTATTTAGGAGAGGGTAAGGAGCAATTCCTCTTCCTCCTCTGTGGAGACACCACCAGGAGCCCTCTGGGCCTGGGGGTGGCGGGGCTGGGGCAGTCTCCCAGCCCAGCTCCCTAATTGATTCTGCCTGTGCTACAAACGCAGCTGACTCACCCATTAAGGCAGAGCCAACTGAAGTTTGCCCGCTTTCCTGGTTATTTCTTTTTTCCACATATTTGTTGATAGTGACACCGAACAGAGGGGGACCACCCACAAAAATCTTCAGTTTCAGACAATGAGAATGTCTAAACAACAGCAGACACTGTGTTGCTTCAACTCCACTTTGAAATCCAAGATCCTGGGGCTGGAGTTTTTTAAGAGGTCCCAAGCCAGGCCCCTTTTAGAATGTAAGTAAAGAAGAAGTTGCCTCCTCTAGTGGTAAGATAAATTTTCACATCATCACATATGAAGTGGAAACAAATTCAACACTGGTTTAGAAAATATTAATAAAGACAGAGCACCATATAATTCAGTCTATTTACCTTAAAGATGTCTATCATAATCGAGGACCATTTTCTCTTATTACTATTATTTAATACTCTCTTAAGGATACATTATGACTAGATAGAGAGGGAGGAAATATTTATTGTTAGAGGTAATAAATTTGAGTCCAACTCCATGCTTGGTTTCCTATGTGACCTATATAATCACACCTTCCCCGGGCTCTGAGAGGCCCCATATTGGGTTTAATGGGATGATTGAAGTAGAAGATTTGGGGTTGTGCTGGAGCCCAGTGGTATCTAATAGTATGTTAGTGGCAGACTGTAGCAGAATCCCCTAGAAGTTTGTTAAAAATATCCTAAGCCTCCAGGCTGAGAGGTTCTGATCCAGTAGGCTTTGAGAAAACCCAGTAATCTATTTTTAAAATGTTGTCCCTGGGATTGTTAAGTCCTGCCAAGTTTGGTCATCCTTGACCTCAATGACCAGAATGGGAATTCAGAAAGGATTTAATTGAAAATGCATCCGGTCAAGTGTGAACACCTCTCATCCAGCACGGTGCATCTACCATGCAAATGTGGCACACTCCGGATTACACAGTCCCAGGTGCAAGACTCTGGGCATGTGATGTGGACATCACAAAAATACTAAGATGAAACATTTGAGTATGTATGAAAATGAGTCAAAAGTGAGTGTTCTCCAGGCAGGGAGAACAAGTGTAGGTCCACAAGTGTGATGACAGGGAGGGCTCCAGATGCTGGGTCTAGGCCATACTTGGTGAACCACTTGCTCCTTCAGAGCCCCCCACAGCTTCCGCTCATGGCTCATTAATGCACTTACAATGGAGCCATGGCATAGGAGGCGCATTGCAACCACAAGGAAGAAAAGCCAAAAACAAGTACAGCAGGAGGCTCCATTTGTAAGCCAGCTCCCTCAGTGCTTCACAGCACACCACATTATCTTGGTTACCCAGCAGTCTGCACATCCCAAAGTGGTCTTTGAGGAACAGCCAGCCACTAGGCTTCTGACCCAGTGGAATGATAATGAGAAATCTCCAACCAGGGCATACTGATTTGTGCTAGAGGTTCCTCTCGAAGACCCAGCTGGCTGTTAAATGAGGTCAATCCAGCTAGGCCCAGCAAGAGTTTAAGGCAAATACCCAAGAAATCTGCTAGAGTTAAGGCAAATCTTTTAAGTATTACCAGTAAAGGAACATTTGCTCTTTCTGAGGATAAGAAAGAGCTGGTTACACAAGTGGAAATACCTCCTGCTTTGTACAGTGGGCATGTTTAATGGAGAAGAGATGGCTTCTGAATGAGCAGCAGGACATAAACAGAATGAGGGAAGCTCAGAGGGATTAGGCAGGAGGGAGCAAAGCTGCAGGAGGTTCCTTCCACTGTTTTTCAGACCTCCTACCCCGGTTATTTGCTCCCTCTCCCCCCACGGCTGGAAGGTGAAATCTGTACCACACACTGCTTGAAGCTGAACTGGTAAGGCTTGGGCAACAGGACAGCTCCAACCTACAATCCCTGAAGGGTTTCAGGCAACTAAATGAAAACGCTGGAGCTGTGCATAGTCTGCTCGCAGGCTTACTCTGCCAGGGCCCCTGGCCAGCGGAGCACAGGGCCTGAGCCTGGCATCTGGACGGTTTGCCCCAGGATCAGTGATCACAGCTGAGCCAGAGAGCCTGGCAGTTACCCTTCTCCCACTGCCCCAAGGCTACACCAGTGTGACTATAGGGCTAGTTAATGCTCAGATGGCCTGGCACCCAGACCCAGACCTAAGAGCTGAGCACAGAGTGAAGTCACGCGGCACTAAAACCTTCCATGATTTCTCATAGCTCATTTTAACCAGGTTTGGCAAAAGCAATAGCTTAATCCCACAGAAATAATTAAAGTTATAGGGCAGGCCACAAGGCTGTTTTTCCCACATTGATGGGGTAATCTACATATAAAAGCTTATTGTTTTGGCTGCCAGGGGCCTCTAAAAAACTTTTCCTTGTTAATTAGTTGCTTTACTTATTTACTTGAAGCAGCAGGAAAGAAAGACTGAAATTCCAGTATGTTCAAGTACAGCTTCCTGTCAAAGGAATCCATGGTACAAACGAGCTTGTGGGTTAACGTGTTACACCTGAGTACCCGCCCGATAAAGGCACTGGCTAGAGCACTAATAGAAATGCTGATCAGGCTGCACACCACGTGAAATTGCTGACGTGACCATTTTTTGATCTACAAAAATATCAATTTAATATGGTTCCTCCTAATAGCTTTTTATTCTGAGCAAGTCATCTTGGATTCATTTCATCCACTATAAAATTTGAGATCCAAGGTCTTGATTTCCTCTCCTACAGAGTCTTTGATGAACAAATGAAAGGAGAGATAAGATGAGGCTTTGGAATGTCAGGAGCACCACCCCAAGCCTGAGGGGATGGCATGATTGCATTCCCCTTATCTTGATCACATCTGAGACTTTTCACTCATAAATAGAATAGCTCCAGTGGCTGCACCTGCCAGCGACTTAATAGGATGAGATTTTAAAATGCATGGTGGGGTCTCCAGCAGTTGCATTTTCTTTCATTTCTTCCTATCAATGATACTTTCCATAAAAATAACATGGACTTCAGTGGGAGATCAGGGTCTTATGTTAGATGCTGGGCACTAAAACCCAGAGCTTCACAAACAGTGTTCTGCTAATACTAACTGGAGTGGTCTGTACAGTGGGCAGGTGCTCTGGGTAATTGTGTCACAGTTTAGTCAGCGATTCTGTTTACTGATAGACAAGGACATATGTGTGAAATTAAGGGCTGGCCTGTTTCTCTGTCACATTCTAAAATCCCCATTATCATTACCTAAATATTTATGAAATCATGGACACCACAGTCTCGCTTAGTGGTTTGGATGTTTGCATTAAAAATGGCAAAAGGTAGAAAACTTAAAAGTGATGTAAGGAATCTGATAATTAAGTTCACAAAATCGTCTTAGAAAAAGTGCTATATACCTCATTACTGAATATCACTAGTCCTTTTCGAAGTACACCCCTTGTTCATCGGGTGACCAAAGTGAAAATTCAGCAATGAGGAAGGTAGCCCTTTTCCTAGGATAAGTTTGTGAACTTATTTGTTAAGCCTTGAATGATGACAGCTCTAAGGAGCATTCCAGGAAAGAAAGTTCCAAAATTTCTTTGAACAGTGGACTAGGCACTGGTGTTGGGCACAGCTTCCCAAGGGGAGTCCTTGGAAAGTGATCATAGTGACATTTAGCAATGAAATATGTAGTAGCACTTTTTCTAGGATGAGTTCGTGACCTCACCGACCTCGTATGCGCACGAGACACGAGAACTTCATGAAAAAGGACTTGGAAATAGCCGAGCATTGTGGCAGGCACCTGTAGTCCAACTACTTGGGAGACTGAGGTAAGGAAAAGGACTTAGAAAAGGCTTATTTTGAAAAAAATTACTCTTTATTCTTTATATTCCCTATTTTTCTGTATGTTAACCATTTGGAATGAAAAACCTCTTAAGCAAGCATGAATACTCGTTATTACTTAAGTAAATAATCACTTACCTTTGTTAAGATGCTGGGCACTTCAAAATGCCCTGAAAGCTGTCATCTCACTTAATGAAAGAGCATCTATGTGGCAGATATACAAAGGAAAGGTAGCATTGATCCTTTCCCTATGGATGGGACAGCTTGTAGGAACACTGCCTCACAGCTGCCACCATGGCCAGGACTCAGAGCTACATTAACCTATGTCTTAACTATTAGGCATTGCCACCTCTAAAATTACTCGCTTCCTCCCTCAAATTCTATTGATCAGAATTTAAATTCACCCCAAAGGTTCAAAATGGTCATGCTGAACAGTAACTCCAAACTCCCAGACAACCCGGGTGCTAGGGCTCTGAACACTCTGGGCTGTTTTATCTGTGCAGTTATTTTGGTCTTTCACACTAAACATCAGGCTATCGTCTGCCCTTCTTTCAGATGCCAGTTTGCCTACCTCTGATTCCTCCCTTTCCCCTCAAGACCATTTTAAACATAGCAGGATGAGAAATCTAATGTTCCTTTGTCCATTTGCTCATCCGTGTAGTCAGTAATATCTGAGCCCCTAACAGGATGAGCCAGGTACTCTCTGAGACAGTGGTTCTCAAACTTCCTAATGCAGTGATGTATTTTCACTGTTACGAAGGGGTCGCGACCCACAGGTTGAGAACCGCTGCTCGAAGAGATACAGCAGGGATAAAATGCAGATGTGTCCAGGAGCCAGTGTTCAGGTTGGGGTAAAGGCGAGTGGAAAAGAGAGAAAGGAGCCAGTAGAGAAAAAAGAAATGCCTGTCGTTAAGGGCTCCCAAGAATCAGGGCAGGAGACATGAAGAAGAGGGGTCAGGGTACCTTGCGTGACTTTGGGACCGAGACATGACGAGGCGTGGAAGCCTTAGGGAGGGCAGATGGGCATGGAGTAGAGGGAGAGTGTGGGTTAACTGGCAAAGCAGGGGAAGGCAAGGCCCACGCTCCCCGAGAAGGAGGTAGATTCATCCCAGGAAGAGGAGGAAGCCCTGGAGGGTGCCAGTCAGAAGACCAATTAGATGGCAGGTTTTCCTCCTTCCCCTCCTCCCCCTCCTCCTTCTCTCCCGTCCTGCCTCCCTGCAGTATGAGCTACTTGAGAGGCTAAAGCAAGAGTTGGAGGTTACAGACAGCTATGACCACAGCACTGTGCTCTGGTCCAGGTGACACAGTGAGAATATGTCTCTAAATAAAAATATCTATCTATCTTGCTTATGATAGGAAAAGTATTTTGATAGTGCAAAGGGTAAAGATATTCTAACAATACAGAAACACGAGTATTCCTCCTGAGTCTCACCTTCCTTCCTACCTCCGTCTCTCCTCTCCCTATATTCTCTGCTCTTTCCTCCTATATTTAAGCAAGCAAAATAAAAACCATGATGCATACTATTCTGCAATTTACTTTTTCAAAAAAACTAACTATATACATTGTTACTCTTTTGTGGCTCTCTCTCTTTCTCTCTCTGTGTGTGTATACATATATATATATATATATATACACTTTATTTTTGTTTAGAGCTTTATTATGTTAAATTATATTGGATCTAGAATTTATTTACATTTGAGCTGTTCCCAGTTTTTCTCTGTTATTTTTAATATACTCATGACATTTCAAATGTAATGCAATGCTTACTACCTTTTATTAGTTGTGAATTGAATAAAGTGGTTAGTGTTTGTTCTCTGTGCAAACTTTGTCTCCCTTGGTGTTTGGGCAGCAACATTTACCCATGTGCACAAAGGCTCCTTCTGCTTATAGCTCACCACATACCCTCGCCCCAGTATCACAGGCAAGCTGTACGCTGTACACCCATCGGCAGGCAGGACGTTTTAGAATCCAGGGTGCCTCCTTTGACAAAGCTCAGCTAGAAAGAAAAGGTACTGGGGCAAATCCAGCAATGCTGACGTGTACTTATGTTAGTTCTTGGAGTTTTAGTGATGCCTAATCCCATAGGAAGCGATCAAATCTGCCAAGGAAGATGAGAATTAAATGGGTTTCTAAGATCAGTTGATTTTGTAACAAATATTCGCAAATGTATCTTAAACAGAGCCATGAAATTCGGTGGATTTCAGATCTTCATTATAAAACCAGAGAAAAACCATATCACTCTTCTTCCTCCCTCCTTTCCCAAGAGAGACCACAGGAGGTTCATTTTAAGGTTTGATGAATGGTTCAGAAGGTCTGAAGTAGATTAGGATGAGAGTTTACTCATTTGAATTCTATACTTGAACTCCAGGCTCACCCAATTTGTCATGGTTTCTTTTTCCTCAAAGGAAAAAAAAAAGCCATTTATTTGGTACATAAAACAGCAAAGCAAAATTCTCTCCAGACAGTAAACAATACCTTTGAAAGACAAAAGCAAAAATTTAATAGTATTTCAAGACCACTTGTTCAGGAATAAGGTGCTGTGGCCTATTTCAAGCAAATCACAGGAAATCTACGAGCCAGGACAATTCAGTGTGAACAAAGCCAGCATTTCCATCCTAATCTTTTCTTCTGTTTTAAGACTCACTGAGATCCCCTTGCTCAAAAATTTCAATTTTTGCTGTTAGAATTAAAATCATCTAGTTTTAAATTTTCTTTCTTTTTTGAGACAGAGCCTCAAGTTGTCACCCTGGATAGAGTACTGTGGCATCACAGCTCACAGCAACCTCCAACTCCTGGGCTCAAGCAAATCTTCTGCCTCCACTTTCCAAGTAGCTGGGACTACAGGCACCCGCCACAGCACCCGGCCATTTTTTGGTTGCAGCCGTCATTGTTGTTTTGCAGACCTGGGCTTGATTCGAACCCACCAGCTCAGGTGTATGTGGCTGGCGCCTTAGCCCATTGAGCCACAGGGGCCAAGCCTAGTTTTGAATTTTCAAAGGGTCACCTGAGTATTGTGAAACCACAGTTGGTGGTTATTAGACCAAAGGTGCACAACTTAATAATTTCTAGTTACCACCTTCTAGTAGCCGTTTCATGCCCTTCTATTACCTGCAGATAACATTATAGTGGCCACCAGGGAAACAGTCCTAAGATGAAAGGTGTGGGTAGGAAAGAATCTTGGATATTTGGCTGTCAAAGGAACTTGTCAGGATACACATGAATATTTTGATTAAAGAATGAAATGTCCCAAAGGATTTGGCACCTTCTAGTCAGAATCATTTTACTCAGAGGACAGAGGGCCAGCATCAATGATCACAATGCCCGTTCTTTATAGACTTATATAGAAGGTTATCATCCTCCAGCCCTCTCACACAAAGAATGTGAGAAAATGGCCTCAAAGCTGCTATTCAGGGTTTGGGCTAGAAATAGACTAGTGAGAACTGCCAACCCCGAAACCAGATAATTTCACTCACAATCTAATTCTTGATTGTTCTGATTATATTAAAATGTAATGAGTTTCATGCTTTTGTTCTGAATGTTTTGGGGATCTTCTTTCGACATAAAAGAAAATTCTTTTCAACCAGAAACCTCTCCCAGGTGGCTCATCTATCCATCCATCCATCCATCCATCCATTCATTCTTTCATTCATACTTTTACAGAATAATCTACTTCACAGGCAGTGTCCTGGTTGCCCAGAGAATTTTCCTTTGGGAAAATCAGGCAAGTATATCCAACACAGGTCTGCCCCCTCGCCACAGGTGCAGACACTGCCCCAGGATGCCCTACCCCTCGAGATGCAATAATGGATCCAGAATGGGCACCTGACCTAGCAGAGCCAATCGGCTTTCACAGAAGACCCAGGGAGCCAGCTGAGGAGGGGGCTGCTCTTGACATCAGGCTTGAGGCCTCGGGTGAAGTCTCTTCCACCCTAGGAAATTGTAGTTAGGTGAGCTGATATAAATTTCCATTTTGCTTTTTACAGATTTGCTAGTCTCTGTCACTTGTCATTAGAATGTACACAGCCTAATCCTAAATTAATGATTAAAAATGGAAATTGGTTCAAATTAACCAGTGAAACTTACCTTTATTTTAAAATATCCAAAGATACTAATGAAAAATGAAAAGTTTGTCTTCTGAGCTTTTCTACAAATAAAAAGACCCATAGACCCATAAAGTGAGAACATCAAAATTTCTTACTGTCAGAAAGTGAACTCTAACCAATATTTTTTATACAACTATAGCAACCGAGCACTCATTATGCTATTGTTCACACTAATTTGATAAAACCCATTTTTAAGAGTTACTCACATATTCACATTATTTTTAATTACATTTTTAATTATAGATCCACATGCAGTTGGCAGAAATAATAAAGAGATGCCACATATCCTTTACCTCGTATTTTCCAAACCACAGTTCATTATCATGAAGGACATTGACATTAATAGAGTCCAGATAGAGAACAATTCCACCACCACAAGGTGGAATTTTTGTAATCACACTGACCTCTCCCCACGCCAACCCCTAACCCCTGGCAACCACTAATCTATTTTATATTTATAAATTTGTTATTTCAAGAAAATGATATGAATAGAATCATATAATATGTGTTCTTTCGATATTGACTTTTTCTTCAATCAACATATTTTACAAAGATTCATATAAGTTATTGCATGTATCAGTACTTTGGGTTTTTAATTGCTAAGTAATATTCCAAAATTATTGCACGTATCAATACTTTGTTGTTGTTGATTTTTAATTACAAAGTAACTCTCCACAGTGTGGATACAATGCAGTCTGACTATTCACCCATTAAAGGATGATTAAGTTATTTCTAGTTTTTGGCTATTACAAATAAAACTGACATGAACACTCATGCACAAGGTTTTTGTGTGCACCTAAGTTTTAATTTCTCTGTGATAAATGGCCACGAATACTATTGCTGAGAAATATGGCAGTTGAATATTTAGTTTTGTAAGGAACTGCAAAACTGTTTCCTAGAGTGGCTATACCACTTTACACTTCTGTTTGTTCACCTCTTCACCAACATTTGGTGCTTTTAAACTTTTATTCTAGCCATTCTAATAGGGGCATAATGATATCGCATCATGGTTTCAATTTGCATTTCTCTAGTGGCTAAGAACATTGAACGCCCTTTCATTATTTATTTGACATCTACATAACCTCTTCAGAAAAGTGGATAGCTACTTGAGCATTCTTTAATTCTTTGGTTTTTCTTTGTTTCTTTTTTGCAGTTTTTGGCTGAGGCTGGGTTTGAACCTGCCACCTCCAGCATATGGGGCCAGTGCTCTACTCCTTTGAGCCACAGACGTCGCCCGGAGCAGTCTTTAATTCCTTGCATCAGCATTTGGTAGTTTTTCAGCATATATAGCCTGTACATACAAGTTTCTCTTCATGTCTTTTGGCCATTTTGACTATTGAAGATTTGAGAATTATTTATACATTCTCCATATATTTGTTCTTTATTAGATACGTGTTTTAGAAATATCTTTTTCTAACCTGTAGCTTACTTTCTCATCCTTTGAATGGAGTTCTTCACATAGCAAATTTTTGTTTTTTTTAATTTCCCCAACTTTGATGAGATCCATCTTATTAAACTTTCCTTTTATGAATTCTAGTTCTGGTGTCAACTCTAATTTATTTTAGAATGTCATGGTGGTCTTTCCCTTAAGTCTTTGATCCATTTGAGTTAAATTTTAAGTTGTGAAGTTTAAGGCAAAGTCAATTTATTTTGTTTTGTTTTCTATGTGTTTGTTTTCATTTATGGATGTTCAATGCTCTGGAGTCATTTCTTGAATAAGACAGTCTTTCTCCATTTAATTGCTTTTGCATCTTTGTCAAAATTCAAGTGGACATATTTGTGTGACTTTATATCTGTGTCTCTACGCCTTTCATCTATGTACCTCTAGTCCACTGCCAATGCTTCTCTTGAGTACTATTACTACATAATAGGCTATAACATTAGTTAACATTAGATAGATTATGTCCTCCTCTTTATTCTTTTTCAAGATCATTTTATAATTTGAGGACCTGAGATTTTCCATGTAAATTTTAGAATACTCTTATCTATTTCTACTTTTCTAAACGCATCCAACCTATAGATCAACTTGAAGGGAATTGGTATCTACTATGGTGAGTCTTCCTATCCATGAACATGGTAAGTCTTTCCATTTATTTAGGCCTCTTTAATTCTTTGCATCAGCATTTGCTAGCTTTTCAGCATATATAGCCTGTACATACAAGTTTTGTTTTCTTTCTCTCTCTCTCTCTCTTTCTTTCTGGCAGTTTTTGCCGGGGCTGGGTTTGAACCTGCCACCTCCGGCATATGGCACCAGCACCCTACTCCTTTGAGCCACAGGCGCCGCCTAGTTTTAATTCTTTGAAACAATTATAAATGGTATTATATCTTAAATTTTAGTTTCCATATGTCATTGCTAGTATATAGAAATGTGACTGGTTTTGTGTGTGTTGATCTCGTATATATGACCTTATTGAACACACTAGTTTGTTTTGTAGATTTTGGGGATTTTCTACAAATACAATCAAGTCATCTGAAAATCAGAACAGTTTCATTTCTTTTCCTAGCCTGACTAAAATTCACAACACTCCATTGAATAAGAATGTAAGTAAGGACATCCTGGCTCAGCGCCTGTGGCTCAACAGGCTAATGAGCCAGCCACGTACACCTGAGCTGGCGGGTTCGAATCCAGCCTTGGTCCAAACAACAATGACAGCAGCAACCAAAAAATGGCTGGACATTGAGGCAGGCACCTATAGTCCTAGTTACTTGGGAGGCAGAGGCAAGAGACTCGCTTGAGCCTAGGAATTGGAGGGTGCTGTGAGCTGTGATGCTACAGCACTCTATCCAGGGTGACAACTTGAGGCTCTGTCTCAAAAAAAAAGTTAGTAAGGACATCCTTACTTTCTCCTGCCCTTAACAGGAAAAGCTTTCTAACTTTCACTGTAAAATTTGATGTTAGCTGTTGACTTTTGTGGATAGTCTTTACCAATTTGAGGAATTTACCTTATATTCATAGTTCCCTGAAAGGTTTTCTTGTTGTTTTGGTTTTTTTAAATCATGAATGAGAGCTGTTTTTCTATCAAATGCTTTTTCTGATTCAGTTTATACAATCATTTTTTTCACTTGTATTCTGTTGATACAGATTACATTGATTGATTTAACAGATGTTGAATCTGCCTTACATATCTATAATAATCTTTCTTTGAAATGGTATATTATTTCTTTATACACATTGTTAGATATGATGTACTACTATAATTTTGTTGAGAAATCTTACATGTACATTCGTGAGGGATATTGGTCAGTAGTTTTCTTTTTCTGTGCTATCTTTGGTTTATCAGGTAAATACTACTCTCAAAATGAGTTGGGAGAAATTTTTTCCACTTTTTGAAGAAGACATTGTGAAAAGTTAATATTAATTCTTTCTTTAATGTGTGTAGAGTTCTCCAGTGAAAGCATCTGGACCTGGAAATGCTTTGGGGGGATCTTTTAAATTATAAATTTAATGTCATTAAGTTATAAGATTATTCCTTTTATTTTATCTCAGTTGGATTTTGGTACTTTTCAGTTTTTGAGAATTAGATTCACTTCTAAGTCATTGAATTCACAAGTATAAAACTGTTTATGATACTCCTTTATTATCCTCTTAATGACTGCAGGTTCAGCACTTTCCTGATATTGTTTCATTCTTGATATTGGTGATCTGTCTTCTCTCTTAATTTTGGCCAGTCTTGATAGAGGGTTATCAGTTTTATTGATATATTTTTTTTAAGAACCATCTTTTGGTGTCATTGATTTTTCTGTTTCAATTTAATTGACTTTCCTCTTTATTATTTCCTTCATTCTTGCTTTGGTTTTATTTTGCTCTATTTTTCCTGACATAAGAACTTTGATTATTAATTTAAGAAGTTTCCTCTTTTTAATATTAAGTATATTGTGCTATAAATTTCTCTCCCAACACTGTTATCAGTTTTGTTTCACATATTTTGATATGTTGTCTCCATTTTTATTCACTTTTTTTTGATTTATTTAATATTTTATTCATTCAAATTAATCAGCAGGACTTGGGAAATATTAGATTTATGTAATTTTTTTTATTCACTTTTATACTTTTAAAATTTCCTTTAAAATTTCCTCCTTGATCCATAGATTATTTAGTAGTATATTGTTTAATATCTATGTATTTGGAGTATTTTTCTACTATCCTTCTGTTATTGATTTTTACTGTGATTCCATTATCATCAGAAATCATACTCTGTATAATTTGAAAACTTTAAAATTTTTTAGGTTTCTATTAAGACCTAGTATATGTTTTATAGTGCTTATAAAGAATGTGTATTCTGCTGTTGTTAGATAGAGTGTTCTATAAATGTCATTTAGACCTTACTGGTTATTGTTCAGTGATTCTATAACCTTGTTAACTTTCTGTTTTGTAGTTTATCACTTGCTAACTGTGGAATGTACAGGTTTCCAGTTACAATTTAAAATTTACCCTCAGCTCTATTAGTTGTTCCTCTATACGCATTTTGAAGTTGTGTATTTTGGTTTAAACACATTTAGGAGTGTTATTTTTTCCTAAGTGATTCTTTTTTTATCATTATATAATTTCGCTCTTTGTCTCTAGTAATTTTCTTTGTTCTGAAAATTAATACAACCATTCCTGTTTTTAAAATGATTAATATTTACGTGCTATATTTTTCCTATCTTTTTGACATCTATGCCATTATATTTCAAATGAGTTTCTTACAGTTGGCATATGATTAGATCATGTTTGCATATGTTTTTTATCCACTCAATCTCTGTCTTTTCATTGGTGATGTTCAGACCATTTACATTTAAGGTAATTAATTTTATATAAGGGTTTAAGTCTACCAATTTTTTTTCTTGTTTCATTTCTCTTTCTAATTCTTCTTTTCTGGTGCATTTTTTGTCTGTACTTATTGTTGGTATAAGTGGCAGGATTCTAGGGTGATCTATTTGGGATATATAGGAGCCAATAAGGAAACCTAGGGAATTCACCTGCATATCTCTAAGCCCCAAAGCCCCTGGGCATTGAACCTTTTCCTTCCCAGTTCCCAGAGTCTTCCTGTACAGGCTAACCA
The DNA here is from genome assembly GCA_963573935.1 of Arctocebus calabarensis. NCBI lineage: Eukaryota > Metazoa > Chordata > Mammalia > Primates > Lorisidae > Arctocebus > Arctocebus calabarensis. Next base: position 21,971 of record CAUYON010134551.1, on the reverse strand, counting down.
TCCTTAAACCAAAAGTCCAAAATCTGAAATATAAAATGTTCTCATCCAAAACTTTTTGAGCACTGACATCATGCCCAAAGGAAATGCTCACTGGAGCATTTCAGATTTTGCATTTTCAGATTAGGAATGCTTCATCATGATGTATAAAGCAAATATTCCCAAATCTGAAAAAAAAAATCCAAAATTTGAAGCACTCTGGGTCCCAAAGCATTTTGGACAAAGGATACTCAACTTGTATTTGTTTATTATAGCATGTGCAAGAGTTTTTATTATAAGGAGAAGAACCTAATTGGAATGTGTCTACTTAATACTGGCAGAATTAGATATTCAGATTTCTTGTTATATTCAAAACTATGGGAGTCTTCTATATCCATAAATTCAAAAGCAATTTAAAGTAAGTTCTTAGCCCATTTCCTTTAGCAATCTTTTTCATTCATGGTGAACCCTATGTCTCCACAGATCACACTGTCCTTCCTTTGAGAAGCCATGAAGGAAGGCTCTGCTCATCTAAGTCTCCTGCTTGATGTTGCCAACACCAACACTGAACACATATTTGAGTCACTGGTGGATACTTCAAAGTTACAACACTGGAAAAGGGGTGAAATTTTCACTCATGCTATGACCAAACAAGGGGAAAGTCCCTAGGGAAATTTGGATGTAGATTTAAGTCACTTTCCTCCCTTAGTCTAGACAACCCACAAATGAATATTCCCAGGATACACTTTTTCTTTGAACCATAATCTACTTGGTTTCTCCCTTCTAAATATAAATCTCATTATGGTGCTTCTCCCCCCCTCAAGTTGAAGCTCTACAGAGTCATGGTATTTCCACTTTAGTGGCCAAAGGAGCCCGAGAGCCCAGTATCTATATATTCTTCAGTATAACTTTTCCTTCTCATTCTGTTCCATTTGGAACGATTTTCTCCCAATCCTCTGTTGTTCATTCCCACACAGATCAAGCACTTCTACCACCTGCATCTAAGATAGCACCAGTACCAATCCCTACTTGGGCCAGGGAGTTCTCTCCCACACATGTGCAGTGTCTCACAAAAGCCTACAGAGGAATTGGCCTCAGCCGCCCTCTGGGGAAGAATAGCACGGTGGGGCAGGCACAGTACAACAGTATGGGCAAGGATAGCTGTGAGTCCCAGGTGTGACTTGGCTGCGGCCACAGAACACCTTCAACATAAACTGTCAAGTGGCCCTGAAGGGGTAATGGAATGTTGGCTCTGTTAGTTGTACTGACAGATTTAAAAGTAGCCAAAGGGAAACAGGATTTATTTTATAGAAATCTATTTTAGAATTGTCCTAGAATGATCCACTGGAAAGGAAACTTCTATCCCTTTTCTTAAGATTCTCCTTTAACATATCTTCCTTTTGTTTCAAAATAATTCATGGAACAGGCAATGCATTCCTATCCTAGTAAGACTTACCTGCTAATCAGGAGACAAGTTACCCCAAAACCTATTCCAATGATCACATCATCAATGGTGAGACATACAAGGAAATAACCAGTGGGTTCAATTTTTCTTAAAATCTCAGCAAAAGCCATATTCTTTCAAGAGTATCAACATAGGTGTCACAAACACAACACACGATGTGCTTAGAGCAAGAGGGGAGAAGTCAATGAATTTTCTCAGAATAGTGAGCACCTGAAACCAACATCATCATTGTCAAGCCATGCCTCATCTGAGCCCCTGCACACTGGGGCCCTAGGACCTCAGTGAAGGGGCAGAACATTTGGTGGCTTTTATTTGTTTAACTAAGACAGCTCATTGTAAACAATCACTGTGAGGAGGACAGGGTGTGCGGTGACCCCTGCTGCTGCCTCCGTGCACAGCCCCTACCTCCTTGTTTGTCCTGTCAGCTTGCACCAAGGTCCCATTCAGGCAAGGTTCCACGTAGTGAAGCTCCTCATTATACTGCACAGGGAAGAAAAAGCCAAAAGGAAGTACTTAATTAACGACTTGAAGGGAAGTAATTAATAATTAAAGAAATAAATACACAAACAAAAAAGCTGCATAATCAGACTCAATTGATTGACATAAGGTGACTTTCCCCATGGGTACCCCTGTAACCAATTGTAATTAAGTGCTAAACACAGACTTTATTCTTTTCTTTCTTGAAAGAAAAACTTCTAGAGCACATGCTGGTGTATGGTGGGGTTGAGGGTGCACACTGTTAACTGATCATCCCTTGGGTTGGTTCCAAACACTGGCAGTTCCTTGAGCATGGCCCAAGGACCAGAAGGGATCTGAAGAGCATCCCAGAGTTGAGTGGATACAGCCCCAACTCCTATCTTTAGCTTCGTGCAACCAAGGGACTCATGAGAGTCACCATGAGTGGGACAGAAGGGGGAGAAGAAGAGGTCTTGATGCTCCCCAGTCGCTCTGGGAGGCACAGGTCAGAGTAAATGCTCTCACACATCCACATCACCAATGCCTGTGTGTCCATCACTTTCATCCCAGAATATGGCCCTTCATTTTTGTCCAAATCTCAAAAGCAGGAAGCAGAATTTGAGTATTCTTATTAACATCTTCATTTCTCTGGTCAGACGTGATTCTCTGGCCTGCAGCTAGGCTGGTCATTCTAGAACATAAACCTGATGATGGTGCATTTCATCAACCCCCTCTCAGCTCCCCACGCCTCTGCAGATGACCCTGCCCAGGGCTTTGCCCTGCTGACCACCCAGCATCTTCACTTGGTCCTGTACAGCCTTGATTCTCTTCCTATCCTCTGATGTGTTCCATCTCTCTGTTTCTTCTCCCCCTGCCACACACACACACTGGGCCCTCTTCCCGGAGCCCGTGCTCTGGCCTCTCCTCTCTGGCTGACTCCTGCACATCCACTGGGTTGGCTCATCCCACTCTGGGAGGAAGCCTCTGGTGCAGGTTGGGCACACTTTAGTCCCCTCTTCTTTCTGTATACCCCCAGCAAATCCTAATTACCTGCTGCCTGGACTCCCCACTGCATCACTCAGAACCACAGCTGTACACTCAGGGTGGTCTCCATGGCAAGCGCAGGGCTGGACCCACATTAAGTGCCTGACAGGGTCATGGTATTTCCACTTCAGTGGCTAAAAGAGCACAGAGCTCCTGAGACGAGAGACAGAACTGTCTGTCACAGGCTCAGTTCTTGCACTTTAACATTGTAGTCAGCGAGGACCACGCAGGACTGTGAGCAGGGGAGTCAGGAAATGAAGAGGTGAGCTCAGGGCGATGGCTCTGGATGCACTGTAGGGATGGACTGAAGAGGGGCTGGCCCTGCAGCTGTTGGTGAGTGGGCTCCATTGGGTTTCCCACACAGACATGCTTACTACACGCAGGAGCAGTGATGATACTAACATTGGCAAGTGGCTATTCCTGAGCACTTCCTTCATCTAGACTCAGGGGAAACTTCCTCTGCGCCTCATGTGCAAAGTACTTCCAATCACTCCCCCTCTACCCATGAAGAAACTGAGGCAAGACATGGATAACTGACTTGCCCAAAGATACCAAGGAGTAAGTAAGGGGTGGAAAATTCAAATTCAAATCCAGATAGTCTGACTTTACAGCCCCCAGCCTCTCCTCCTTAACCCCCAAACATGCAGCCTTTTTCTCCTCCTTTAACCTTTGTCATATGAGACCATTTGAAAAATAATGCCCCAGTGGTCTTAAGCCTTAAATATCCTCTGATGAGGGATTGAAAAAAAAAAAAATATATATATATATATATATTTATGCAGCTCTGAAACTAGCCACTGAGAATTGAGAGTGTGACTTTCAATCAACAAATGGAATGTCATCTCAGGATCCAGGAAGCAGTTGCACAGTTCAGCATAAAGAAAAACTCCTAAATGTCTTAGTCTCTACTGGACTGACATTTTCTATTTCACCCTCTTTGCTGACTGATTTGGTTCAAGGTGACAACGTGCCCAATCCTAAAGCCTGAACCATAATTGGTCTTAGCCATTCCCGACCATCCAGTCCCCCTCTGCTACACACAGGCTTTCACTGCCTGCCTTGTAGCTAGGAGTGGTTGAATGACCCACTCCCAGCAGTGAGACTTCAGGCAGCAGTTCTCAAACTGTGGCTCGCAACCCCTTTCAGGATGGAACAACCCTTTCACAGGGGTCGCCTAATATCGGATATTTACATTACCATTCATAACAGTAGCAAAATTACAGTTATGAAGTAGCAACGAAAATAATTTTATGGTTGGGGGTCACTACAACAGGAGGAACTGTATCAAAGGGTCACAGCATTAGGAAGGTTGAAAACCACTGCTTCAGAGGCAGCTTTCTGGGCAGATTCAGTGAAACTCTCCTGCCATCCAGGGCAGTTCTTCTACACCCATTCCTCGCTTTCTGCTTAGAATGCTATTGTGGATTTGCAGCAGCCATTTGCAACCATGAGGTGGCAAGACAGAGAACGGAAAGCAAAGCCCAAGGAAGGCAGAACAGGCAGCCGGGGCCAGTGTGGGTCCTTGAAGAAACCACTGAACCACTATACCAAGGCAGTGGCTGCCCCCCCAGCGTCTCACATGAGAGTCTTAGATGCAGTGTGCTGAGCCAACCTTTCTTCATCTGCTCTGTCCCTTAAAGCCCCCAGATTTCATGACGTTCCCACCTTGGTTCTTCTTTCTCCATTTTCCAAGTAAATTTAAAAACGTCATTGTCATTCTGTATACTATAGACTCTCCAAGTTGATTTTGGGGGTTGCACTTGGGGCTATATCCCGCCTCTGCCCTACATGCACTGTGTGGCTTTGGGAAAGTCACTAAACTTCTCTGATCCTAGATCTACGTGCATAAGAAGATGCTAATTCACCTTCTGTTTACCGTCCAATGCCTCCCGTGTAGATATCACTGAGGCAACAGACCTGAAACTGTTCTGTTCTTGTAAAATTCTGTGCATGTGGGGGCCACAGAGGGGGTTTAAGAGTCAAAAAGACCAAGAAGTTCCTTCTCTCATCAGGGAGGTACATGTGCAGTAATCAAAACCATGCTCACCAGCACTGTGCGCTGTGGCCTCCGTGGAGGAATCTGCTCTTCTGAACCCTAGCCAGCTTGTTAGTGGCATCATCCAAGCTTGCAGTTGACTAATTTCCCTTGACTACATAAGGATAAAGCTATGCCGAGCAATCTGGTGTCTATCACCGAAGGGAGCGGCACTCAGCCATGTGTAAGCGGACAGCGCACACCAGGCTGCTGTGCCACAGAGGCCCATAGCTGCGCATGTTCATCGCACTGCCCAGTGGCTCCTTCCAAGGGTCATGCAGGATGCCCTGCACACACACCTGCTTCCACACTCCTGCAGCTCTCCATTGGGAAGGCTTTCAGCTCCTGCATTTTTATGTATGTTCCCTAGATTTCTGTTTTGTGACATAACAACGTAGGATGGCCATATCAATTTACAACTAAAGATCTGGTCACCTCTTCTCTAAGACACAACAGCATTATAAACAGCCCTCCTTAGTCCTTACTTCGCCTGATATCAACAGTCTGAGGAAGAAAAGGATGCAAATGCACATCAGCACCACCCAGGGGCAGAGTCCTTCTGTTACTGGGTTCTACTTCCCACTAAGGAGGCACTCAACCTTCTCCAGTCTAGCCAGAGTGGTTAGGTAGTCCTTCTTGCAGATTTCTGGAAAATGGGAAGATTCTCTTAGGGGGATAGAAGAAGACCCAGGCAACCCTGGACAGAGTCCAGTCCAGCCCACCAACTACATGATAAGGAGATGGACAAAGAACTTTCACCCCTTGGAAAGCTTTGAAGCTGCAAGTTAGCAGGCAGGGACCTGGTCACTGTCAGCTTTCCTTCCCCTCCTCTTTCCTGGTTGGCTTTCCTCTTCTGATTCACACTAGGGGGAGAGCAGTACAACTAATGCAATGGGGGCAGACAGGCCTGGGTTCAAATCTTGATTCTGCCACACATTAGTGGGATAATCCTGCCCTCAGTTAGGTCTTGCCTCACCCTCTTTGCTACTTACACTTCTTGACTCTCCCACCAAGATTCACTCAGGGATTCTAACTGCATCATGTGAGGATGAATTGAGCTCATTCAGGAGTCAACACAGAGCCTGGCATATAAGGAAGTGAAAGAAGGCATCTGGGCACAGGTGCACAGGTGCACCAACAGAGAAAATATATAGTGAATGTGATGTGCGCTAAACAAAGAGAAAGGCCAACAGGTGACACCCTCCACCTGGAGCCGGGGCCTGCTGAGTAGGAAGGAGGTGCAGGGGATGGCAAAGTGACTCACTCTTGGAAGCAGGGGTCTTATGCTCTTGGCTTCCTCTGATGAGCACAGACTCTGCATTGGAGACTAAATGCTCTGAAATTTCAGTGCTGTCAGGCACATGTGACTGTCTAAATGCCTGAGACAGAAGCCCACAGTTCTTGACTGCACACCGTCCAACCCTGTGCCATACTCTGAACCCTCCCAGAGAACCAAGATGGTGTAGCCACCTCACTGTCAAATTGCTGTCTAGTAAGCATTTTCCATGGAACCCATTATTCCTACTGTGTGCCAGGGATATAAAACACTGGTTAAATTTCTCCACGATCATGGTGGTGGAGTGATTATGAATGCCTTTTTCTTATATTTGTTGGTAAAAGATATGTTCATTTCATCTGAAGACAATGTCTGCTTTTCCTTTTCATGATAAAAAGTGATGCTGCAATGTTCCTCCAAAAATAAGAACAGGCTTGAGACAAACCCATAATCTTCCTTGGGCATTCGTCCACATTGCACTTCCTCTTCTTGAGAGTCCACATTCCTCTTCTTGAAGGAACTGTCCCTCTCTATCCGCCATTCACCCACCAAACTACTATAAGCCTTGGCCTTCCTTCTGCCCAATCTCTTCAAGCACTCCCCACACCTCCTATTTTAAAGACAAAGCAATATTCCCAGTGGGAATGTTGTTGCTGACCTAAAATAAGCAAGGCAACTCTCAATTAAATCAATGGCCAGAACATTTTGGTGAAGGACCTCAAAGCAAAGCAAATGAGCTGGACCACCAAGTTCACTTAAGCTTTTACGTTAGTGCAGGATCATATCACACATTAGCTTATGTAAAGTACAGCTGAAAGACCAGAGAGCAGAGGACAATTGACTTTGGGTTCTGGAAGACATTGAGAAATTCAAACCCTGCTTCACGTTGGGAGCCCGACTGGATAGATGGAAGGAATGCAACTTTCAGACCTAGCAGATGACCTCTCAGTCACCTAGAAAAGAGGGTGAGGCAAGACTTAACCAGAGAGGGAGAAACTTTATGGAACATATCCTCACCTTACCCTGAAACTGAGCCTTGGTCCTCGTCTCTCCAGGGTCTCGAGACACTGTCCTAGTTCCTCTACCTGGCTGGTCTGTCCGTTCATTCCAGTCCACTCATTTCACCATCACCCACCTGGCCTGCTTCCTCCACATTCACTCCCACCCAACATGCTCCAGACACTCTGGACTCCTTCTTGGGTGAGAGGTTCCTGTAACCAGGAATGGCACTTTCCTCCTTAGTTGCTAACACCTTCCTCCTGTCTCTTCCCTGCTCATACATTTTCTGGACTAGACTACTTACCACTCAGTCATCACTTTGTCCCTTCCTGGGCATCTGTCCCTCCTCACTCCAGACCCCTTGTCACCTCCTCTCCAAGACTACACCTGCCACCCTGTACCAGAGCCTTGTGAGGTCTCGCTTCCTGCTGCCCCCCACACAGTGCTCACACACCCCAAACCCAAGGTTTCTGAGAGTAGATCTGCCTTCTTCCTAATGTACAAAGACAGCCCTAGTGCTTAACATTGAGAGCTCTCTATTATTTGCTGAATTAATCAATAAACAGGAAAAAGGAATGAAAAGGTAAAATTGTAAAGAAGATTACTAATGCAAAAAGGTGAGGAACAAAGCTAGAAAAAAAAAAAAAAGGTGGGCACAGAAATAAAAAAATACGATGAGAAGCTCTACTCCTTTCAAAAAACAGATAAACAAAAAGTAAAGAAAATAACTGGGTATGTTTTAACGAATCCCAAGTTCCACAAAAGCCCCGTAGAATTAAAATGCTGGCATGCTCGTGTAATGCAAGAAACTGATCTAAGATGCAAGAATTGCTGGGACTCCATTAAATGTTTTTATGGTTTTATTGGTACACTTTTGATTAAATAACCTTTAGAATGAAAATGTGTAGGAATTATGTAGTGAAGCAGATGAACTCACAATAGTTTCACCAACACAAGGCATCCTAGGGATCTTTTGCATTACAAAAGCTCCTTGTGTAATTTGAAACACGATTGGACATAATTAGTAGTACAGAACAAATGAGCACTGAAAGAAAATACCATCTTCATACTTTTAATACGGAATTGATTACTTTAAAAAGCAGATCCACAGCCGGCAAAACGCTGGAGAAACAGTTCTAAAGAAAATTCTGCAAATTAAAACCAGGGCACCAGAAAGTGCTCACTTGAACTAACAAATCAGGCTCTCCTCAATTCAACTTTGGACAAATATGAGCTGCAGGAGGCATTTAAATTGATTTAACAATATCAGCCCAGTTAATACTGTGTTCATTTAATGCCTGGCTTAGGCTTCTGTAAAATCATTTTTCAAATTTCAGCATTGGACAGAATTAGCACCCTCATTTTTATGATAATATTGTTAATTTAATGCATGGCTTAAAGTTAGACTTCAAAGTGAATCAGAAAAATATGCCTTTTCTTTTGTCAGAGACATCTCTCTTCATGCACCAGTGGCTTGACCTTAAATTTTAACTTCAACTGCACAAAATCACTCTCATATTTCAAATGCTCTTTTATCATTCAATCAGTTTGTCGATTTTTTTAGATAGGCTTTTGGTAATATTTTGCCCATGAAAGCTAAAACAACTTTTAATATGATCTTTTTATATTTTTTCCTCTGGAAAAACCTGGAGCAGAAGCTTTTTTGTATAATATGTAAGTTCCGTTTGCAACCAACTTAATAAAATGTGCAAAACTGGCTCAAGCAGGCAAGGAAGGCCTTTCCCACTATTTAAATCTCCCTCTCTCCTTCTTTAGGGCACTGAAATTCAAAGCAATGATGGATTAGATGTGTACGAACAAAAATTACAGTGCACAAGGGCTTCCAACATTAAAAATAAAGGTTATATCCTTTATTTCTCTCTGAAACACTGAAATGTCTCCTCAAACGTGTACCCAGCAAGCAAAGAAAGGCTGACAGTGCAATGAAGGTGAAATGATAATGTCCTTGCCAGTAACTAGAATCCAGCAGATAAGAACAATGCATTCAAACAGATTTGCAAGGCATTCTGAATGGAGTTTTAAATAACCCCTCCCTCTGTACTTACAAGATCCTGGCCTTTCAGTCACCTTCTAGACAGGTAGCAAAGGACCATTTTAAACAGATGGAGGCACAACTCAAACCCTATTACTAGAGCAATTATGCCAAGTTAGAAACAGGAGGAGCTTATGGAGGAAAAAACTAATTCAGCCAGGCAAAAATATTGAAACATGTTGGGGTTGAGAGAGACAATTCAAGGAAATGCAAATGAAAACTTGCCAATTATGAATCTACCATTATTTAGAACCCTTAAACTGCTGGTTAAGTGTGTAAACACTATACCCTGCTCAGCGAACATTCTGGTAGACCCTATTTGCATACGCTTTGGTGCAGCAATTTCGCTTCTAGGCTTTATTCACTAGAAGCACACCCAGCCCTGCCAAATATGTGCACTCCACTCAGTGCACTCCCTACACTGAAGAGTCCATTCGCTTAGCACTCTTGAGTAAAAAATGGGATGCCACGTTCTGTTATTCAAATATATCTGATTGCAATGGGAATACAGAAGCAAGTTGCTGAATATTCTGTAAAAGATGAATCTATTTTTGAGAAAAAATTATATGTTCATATGCACAGAAAAATTTAGAAGAATATGTGCCAAACAGAAGGGGAATGAGAACATTTCTGAACTGTTTATAATTTTTACTTACGTTGCCTACATTACAAAGCAATCAGCCAGTAAACATGACTGTTAATGGTTCCTTCATGTCTTTAGTTTTCTATTACAAATTCACTAACATATCTGATCTATTCTTTTGCTCACTAGGGGAACAGAGATTTTGCTACAAAGACTTTAAACACAAAAAGTTTAGAGTTGTTCTAGTTGTCAAAATAATTATTCAGATAGTGTTGATACTGATTATTTGTTAAAAATGAACAAACAGATGTACAGTGGGGGTTAATGGGACCTTTAATGAATGTCTTTATATAAGGGGGCAATTGGGGTAATAAAAAATAAGTTTTTTCTTAACTATTCTATAATAACTGGCATGTCTACTTTTTAATTATCTTAATCACCTTCTCTTCTTTATTGAGTTGACACTGTTTGTATATCTTAATGAACTTACATAGATTATTTCAATCGATTGGTTTTGTTAACAGAACAATAAATCCTGGCTGATAAAGGATTCAGGGTATAATTAGTTAGCTCTTCCTATTATGTGAATTTCTGATCCTTCTATAATGAGTAATTAAAGATTAATAAGAAAGATAGTCTCAAATTAGCTGCTGCTTATCTGTAAATGCTTCGGAAGTGTGGGGATCAAGCTACATTTGCATATTCACAACCAGGCTGGGGACTAGAGTAACTTTTCGTAATTAGAAAATCTGAAGTTTTAACTATCTGAGTCTCCTTTCCAAAAAACTGTGCCCCAGGGCCATATAATTACATAATAGGATGGTTGTGTGGATCAACTACATTCTCTTAACTTCTGCTCAGAAGCAGCTCGAGGTAAAGCTGGATAGTGGCTGACTCTCAACTATGTCCCTTTTCATGGCTGTGTGACTCTCCATGGTCATTTCTGCTGCTTTGTACCTGTCTCCACATCACACGGCACAGAACCAGGGTAAAGGCTCCATAAAATAATCTGGATAGGACACTTAGCAACAGGTGTGCACACCGCAGGCACTGTGTGGAAGGCAGCCATTGTTCTTATTCATTCAACAAATGTTTAAACTCCTGCTATTTACCAAGCACTGTCCTAGGAGTTGGGGATATTACCATGAATAAACAAGAATCAAACCTACTCCTAAGGAATTTAGTTTTCTTTTTCTCTCTCTTCTCTTTAGGACTTCTTAAAATCTGAAGCTGTAAATCATGTCACCCTGCAGTTGTGGCCTTCGCTCTGAGAGTTCATCAGAAGAGTCATGCATACAGGATTCTAGTTCAAGCAATCCTCTCTGAAACCCCACATCACTTAATCGCCACTGCCTTCCGCCTAGTGAATACAAATGAGTGTCCTGCCACAGATGGCTGCCTAGACACAGAGTTCCATGATGTCCCTCTCTGCTCAAAGGCAACCGCATCCTTGGAGCACCCAAGCACCCCTTTCTTCCCATGCTCCCTTGGCTCAGGCAGTCCTGCACACCAGCTCCACCCTGGTACATCCATTCAGGTATTCCTGACAGCAACTCTGTGGACAATATAGATACACCCACTTCACAGTTGAGGGGACTGATGCTTCAATTAAAGTAGGTAGGCCAAACACACACAGCATATGTGTCAGAACTGGGATTCTAAACTTAGTCCCCACTGCAAAGCCCACGCTCTGCCCCCTCACCATGCTGCCTTCAACTACTCCATGTCCCAAGTAGATGTGACGTGGAAAAGCACAAGAGCCCGCCACACCTGAGCACCGGGGCAGGTACTCAAGGAAAAGAATCAGGCTCATTGTTACTATAGTCTTTATTTATTTATTTATTTTTATTAAGTCATATATACATAGATCATGAATACATTTACGCCTTTGTGGGATTCAATGTGTTGAATACTTATACAAATTGGAGTGCTTATATTCTACTAATTAATATAGCTTTCACCTCATTTACTTAATCACAGTGTTAAGACATTTGTGTTCAATACTTGATAGAGTTGACTTGTACCCTTGCAATATGCTCTATAGGTGTGGTCCCACCATTAACCCTCCCTCTATCAAACTACCCCCCTCCCCTTTCCTCCTTCATCCTGGGCTATAGTTGTGATTCATCTTTCATATGAGTATAAATTGGTTTCATAATAGTACTAAGTACATTCGACATTTTTTCCATTCCTGAGATACTTTACTAAGACAAATACTTTCCAACTCTATCCACATAAACATAAAAGAGGTAAAGTCTCCATCTTTTTTTAATGCTGCATAGTATTCCATGGTATACATATACCCTAATTTATTAATCCATTCATGAGTCGATGGGCACTTGGGCTTCTACCATGACTTGGCAATTATGAATTGAGCTGAAATGAACAATCTGGTGCTAATATCTTTGTTGCCAAGTGATTTTCAATCTTTTGGATATACACCTGTAGAGGAATTGCAGGATCAAACAGCAGGTCTACATTTAGATCCCTGAGTGTTCTCCAAACTTCTTTCCAAAAGGAACGTACTAGCTTGTATTCCCACTAGCAGTGCAGAAGGGTTCCCTTTTCTCCACATCCATCCCAACAACTGTGGTTTGGGGATTTTGTGGTGTGGGCTACTCTTACTGGAGTTAGATGATATCTCAAAGTGGTTTTGGTATGCATTTCTCTGATGATTAAAGATGATGAGCATTTTTTCATGTGTCTGTAGACCGTGCGCCTGTCTTCTTCAGAGAAGCTTCTGTGCATGTCTCTTGCCCACAATAAAATGGGATCACATAAGTTTGAGTTCTCTGTGGATTCTGGTTATTAGGTCTTTGTTGGAAATATAACCTGCAAAAATCCTCTCCCATTCTGAGGGATATCTACTTGGCTTTACTTACTGTGTTCTTGGCATATGATTCTCTCATTGATGCAGGAAAAGCTTTTGATAATATCCAGCATCCTTTCTTGATCAGAATGCTTAAGAAAATAGTTATAGAAGGAACATTTCTTAAACTGATAGAGGCCATCTACAGCAAACCCACAGCCAATATCGTATTGAATGGAGTAAAACTGAAATCATTTCCACTCATATCAGGAACCAGGCAAGTATGCCAATTGTCTCCACTGCTTTTTAACATTGTAGTGGAAGTCTTAGCCATCACAATCAGGCAAGAGAAGGCAATCAAGGGATCCAAATAGGACCAAAGGAGTACAAACTATCACTCTTTGCAGACAATATGATTATATATCTGGACAAGCAAAGGTACTCAACTACAAAACTCCTAGAAGTTATCAAGGAATACAGCAATGTCTCAGGATACAAAATTAACACTCACAAATCTGTAGCCTTTATATATACCAACAATAGTCAAGGGGAAAAAACGGTCAAGAACTCTATTCCCTTCACAATACTGCCAAAGAAGATGAAATATCTGAGAGTGAATCTAAATAAGGACATGAAAGATGTCTATAAAGAGAACTATGAACTTCTGAGAAAAGAAATAGGGGAAGATGTTAACAAATGGAAAAATATACCATGCTCATGGTTGGGAAGAATCAACATTGTTAAAATGTCTATACTACTGAAAGCAATCTACAGATTTAATGTGATCCCTATTAAAGCACCTCTGTCATACTTTAAATACCTGGAAAATTTTTAATTTTAAAATTTTTAAAAAAATTATATGGAAACAGAAATAACCTTGAATAGCAGAAATAAAAACAAATCAGGAGGAATCATGCTTCCAGACTTCAGACTATACTATAAATCGATAGTGATCAAAACATCATGGTACTGGCACAAAAATGGAGAGGTAGATGTATGGAACAGAATTGAAGACCAAGAGGTGAACCCAGACACTTATTGTCATTTGATTTTTGATAAGCCTATCAAAAATATAAATTGGGGGAAAAATTCCCTATTCACAAATGGCACTGGGTGAATTGGCTGGTGACCTGTAGAAGACTGAAACTGGACCCACACCTTTCTCCTCTAATAAAAAGTGAGTCTCACTGGCTAAAGGACTTAAGCTTAAGACATAAAACTATAAAAATTCTTAGAGAGAGTGTAGGGGAAACACTTGGAAAAATTGGCCTTGGAGAATACTTTATGAGGAGTACACGCCAGGCAATTGAAGCAACATCAAAAATACATTACTGGGATCTGATCAAATTAAAATGTTCTGCACTGCCAAGAACACACTAAGTAAAACAAATAGCCCTCAGAATGGGAGAGGATTTTTGCAAGCTATATTTCCAACAGAGGTCTAATAACCAGAATCTACAGAGAACTCAAACTTATTACTAAGAAAAAAAAAGTGATCCCATTTCACTGTGGGCAAGAGACATGAACAGAAGCTTCTGTGAAGAAGACAAGTGCATGGTCTACAGACACATGAAAAAATACTCATCATCTTTAATCATCAGAGAAATGCAAACCAAAACCACTCTGAGATATCATTTAACTCCAGTAAGAGTAGTCCACATCACAAAATACCAAAACTACAGATGTTGGCATGGATGTGGAGAAAAGGGAACACTTCTGCACTGCTGGTGGGAATGCAAGCTAGTACTTTCCTTTTGGAAAGAAGTTTGGAGAACACTCAGGGATCTAAATGTCGACCTGCCATTTGATCCTGCAATTCATCTACAAAATCATTTGGCAATAAAGATATTTGCACCAGATTGTTCATTGCAGCTCAATTCATAATTGCCAAGTCATGGAAGAAGCCCAAGTGCCCATTGACCCAAGAATGTATTAATAAATTGTGGTATATGCATACTATGGAATACTATGCAGCATTAAAAAATGGAGACTTTTCCTCTTTTATGTTTTCATGGATGGGGCTGGAACATATCCTACTTAGTAAAGTATCTCAGGAAAGGAAAAAAATATATCCAATGTACTCAGTACTACTATGAAACCAATTTATAATCACTCACACTTCCATATGAAAGATGAATCACAACTATAGCCTAGGATGAAGGAGGGAAGGGGAGTGGGAGGGGAAGGGAAATGGATGGGCTTGATAGAGGAGGAGGACCATACCTTTGGAGCATATTATAAGTATAAGTTGGATCTATCAGGTGTAGAGCACAAATGTCTTAACACTGTAATTGGGTAAATGAGGTGAAGTCTATGTTAATTAGTAGGATATAAGCACTCCAATTTGTATAAATAATCAACACATTGAATCCCATAATGGCATAAATGTATTCATGATCTATGATCTAAAAATTTTTTTAAAAAGAAACTGACCAAGGTTAACAGAACGAAGTGCTTGTGAAGTTGATCCCCAACCTACAGATGAAAAGCCAGATTGAGAATATGAGAACCTGAAATTTCACCTTTTATTACATGTCAGAAAATTGTAAAGTTATGATTATAGTAGTTTGAGATAGTTGGGAAGCCCCAAATCTTTGAAATTTCTATCTAGAATATTCTACCTGGTATATGAAGTATTTCGTGTTGATAATTGGCGGAGCTGGTGAAAATGCAGTCAGCTAACCTTATTTAATTGAAGATAGATATATATTTTTCAGAAAGAATTTTCTAATACCGTATGCAATAAACTTTGGGACACAAAATTCTTGAACCTCAATGACCTCATGTTAAAAATTTAGGTTAGTACCATTCCATCCCCTAAGTTTGAGTGGAGTATCAAATTGATGAACACATATTAGCAAGTTTGAAATGCAAGATATTTCCTATATGATGCATTGAGCCTGTAGAAGTCTCTCTGATTAGATGTCTAAAAAGCCATTTAGTTTCCGCCTCTTTCCACATCTTTCACATCTACCTACTTTTCACATCTTCATTAGGGAAGATTACTTCCCTTTCACACTCAAGAACTATTAGTAGGCTCCAATTTATACTATTATTGTCCTTGTGGGTGAAAGTTACTTTGAACTATGTTTCCATCCTGTTCCCAGAAGTTACTTTACCTGTTTTCTAAACACTTTATTGTCTCCCTGCCCTCTATCCACTGGTTAGAATGAACACCAAGTAGGGTAAAGGAGGTACTGTAGTTTGACTTGCAGGTCTGAGAACACAATAACCCATAGGAACCACGATATCCGTGGTAGGGTTATGGGAGGTAATAGAAGGTTTATGTATTTTTCCTGGGCTCTTCAATAGAGGAATGAGCCTTCATTGTCTTTAACAGGAAATTGATCTCCAACTGAAGAATGGCATTCATTCATACATTTATTCCTTCAGTTATTCATTTATTCAACAACTTTTAGAAGGTACTTTCTATATGTCAGACACTGCGATATAGGGTTTGAATGTGAAGACACATTTGCTGCTTTGCTGCAGCATAAAACCCACTGCAAACATTTGATTAATACAAATTTGAAGCAGTGCTCATATTTAATTCTTGCCCTAAGATAAAAAGATCATTGGGAAATAAAAAGAACTGATGGACATAGAGTTAATGGATTTGTTGCTATTAACACATATAATAGTACACAGTGATGAATTTTGTCTTCTGCTATTTGTTTTGAGGCACACGAAAGACTTAACATAGGTAATGTCCAATAACAAATGCTAGATTAAATTAAGTGAATAAAAATACACACTTACGCATGTATTTTTTACTGTGTAACCTTTCTGTGTCAGGTCCTGGGAAGGTAGAGATTAATAAAACATACCCCTTTCTAACAATGAGATCACAATGTCACAGAGGAATGAAGAATGAGGTAATATATCCAACATATAATACCCAGGAACTATAGAGTTTTGTGCTCGTTACAGTGACAGACAAAAGAAGATGAACCACATTTTGATGTGGATGGTTAGGAAAGGTTTGATATAGAAGGCAACAGTCAAACAGATGGTCGTGATGACTGTAGCATCAAGAACTTACTATTTACCAGAGAACATTCTCAATGCTTTGCCAGAAATGAATAAATTGATTTTCACATAACCCTGTGAGGTAGGTACTATTTATAATCCTGCTTTATAGAGGATGAAACAGAAGCAAAGGAAGGTTGAGGAGGTTGACAGAAAAACTACTGTGCTGGAGCCAGCACAGCAACACAGGTGCACAGGCACCAAACCCAGGTAGTGGATAGAATGAAGTAGCCTGCATTGAGTTTACAGGGCAAATAAACAGACTTACAGGGACCAGGTTGGAAACCTAAATAAGAGAAACAGGGTCATTGTGACTATGGTCAGCCAGCTGGCATGTGTCATACCTAAGTCTGGTCTGGCTAAGCTACAAACTATTGCCAGGTAACAATGACGACCCAGAATTGCTAGAGGTCATACATGGATTTTATGTGAAATCTCATAACCTTTTAAAGGGTAATAAATTATGCAAAGATTTCAAAAAAAAATGCTGAGGGACAAAGGAAATTGTCCATAGAATGAGGATAGTTTTGATCTCTCAAATTTGAGAATAGGCTGGGGGAAAACTGAGTTCTTCGACCCAGCTATAAGTAAATAGGGCCTGAAGTATGGTAGGGTCTTCAAGCCAGAGTGATGCCTGCAGGCATCCTCATGCAGTCTCCACGTGCCGTGCACATGCTTTTGCACTGAGTCTTCTCTTCACTCAACCTGTACACACAGACTTTTCCTATTAGTACTGTGTCTTATCCACTTATGTGGCTTTTTATCATTTATTGCTCTCATTGTCAAATCTTATATTTCCTTCATTTCAAGGCTTAGTTTGTCATATTAAAATTCAGCATAGGATATATGTTAAAAACTAGTATTCTCAGCGAAAGTAATTATAGTTGTTGTTTCCCTCCACAGGAAAGTTAGTATTAAATTGTTTATCTTACGTGCAGTAACTTAGGATAGAGAAATTCAGTGTATTTTCAGGTGTATAGGTTTTCTTGGATAGGATAAGCCTTGCATTTTATTATAGTCCCCGTAACATTGATAACTCTCACACTCAGTGTGTACTTGCTGGTTTAATACTTCAATGTGGAAGTCTAAAATGTCTGGTAGAGCCAAGAATATTTTGATATCTGTCACATTAAATGAGTAAACCATTTATATGCATAGTATAGGAAGTATGAGCTTATTCCCTAGTTGAAAATTGCGGGTTTTTAATTTCATGTGCATAGTATAGGAAGTATGAGCTTATTCCCTAGGGTGAAAATTGCGGGCTTTTAATTTCTCCAAGTCAAATTTAATCTTTTCTAAATCCCTAGCCCTCTAGTCTAGAGGCAAGTTCAACCTCAGGTTCAGGTGGAATTCCTTTTCCTTCCTGGCAGAGTTCAGTGAAGGTTACTGGTGCCCTATATATTCCAGAACACTGGATACTACTAATATACTCACTGTCCTAATACAGAAGGTAGGGAGCTCATGTAATTCTGAGCCTTGTTTGAAGTCGAGATGTTTAACACAGCAAGTCCCCAGGATCTAAGTTTCCCCGGCGGACACCACAAACCATTTCCCTATGAGATCTTCTCAAGTTCCTAGAGCCATGCATGGACACAGGTAAAGATATCTTCTGAGGCCACACTTCTCCAGCCCCTCACAAGGACTCCTGGACTCCCTGCTTTAGATTTCTTCCCTACTCTTGGAAGATCTAGTTAGGACATACTGGACTCTCCTCTAGAAATCTATTTTAAAATATCCTGAAATGATAAATACATACAACTGTGCATTCTTGTTTTGCTCTTTAAAAAGGTTAAAAAAAAAGAAGTTATTGGTTTGGTGAAGTTTAAAGGAAAAGAATAGAGAAAAATAATGTTTTCATTTGAAAGCAGATTAAAAGTATGCGTAACTTTATTTACTAATCCAATAGAAATATATTAAGTGCCTAGCCTTCATAAGGCACAGTTCTAGATATCAGTAGGATCAATAAACTGAACAATGTTTGTGCTAGCATGGATATTATATTTTAAGGAAAATACAATAAATAAGCAAATTCATTTGTTCAGCTCATGATTAGTGCTTCAAAGATAAATAACATAGGATGAAAGAGGAAAGGGTTTTTCAGCACAGTGCCCCTTCAACAACTATGGCTATTGCCCTCTGTGCAACACCTTCCCCTGCCTTTTCCTCTTGAGTCTTCTGGTGTTTTTGGAAAACAGAGCAGGGGAGGTTACATCAGGTGTAACTGCTTCATATATATACTCTCAACTAGCCCCATTTTGTTTTCCTTTTTTTTTTAACCTTTTCTCTCATTCCTGAAAATTCCTATGCATTCTTTTCTTCTCTCTCTCTCTCTCTCTCTCTAAAATATAGTATATATTCAATGATTTTTCCTTTGCCTCACTGCCAGTTTAGGATTCTGCTTCTTTGGATATGCATTTACCTCTTGTCTATCAATTTTATAACTCCCAATATTTATTGCTTTTATCTCCCCTCTTTATCTCATTTCCTCTGTGGGTTTGTACAATTTGAGACATCCTTCATTTTCACTTTAGGAATAAAGGCAAAAGTGCTTTTACTTTTACTGTACCATCTCTACCCAGAGTTCATTAAAATTGGGTTAAAGTTAAGCTAACAGGATTTAGCTAGTTGTTTTATATTCTCAAGGTTAATAACTGGTGGTCAGGATTCTTGTCCAGTTCTGGGTGACTCTAAATCTGTGTCTCTTCCTTCAACAAGCTACTACCTCAGTTACCACCTGTGTTTATGATGGACCAAACACAAATGTTCTTTTGCCAGGGATGCTTAATGGCTCGTCATAGTCCCACATGTCTGCAAATCTCCACTTTCCAATTAGTCAAGTTAATGAAGCTCTTTAAAGAGAGCCATAAAGCTTGCCTCCTTGGTCCTGACATTTAGTGACTTCTGGATAATGGTCTCTAGGTCCCTTCTCTATAAAATGCTGTTATTATGAGTCTTGAAGTGCTAACTCTGAGAGATCCTTAGAATAAAATCAGGAGGGGTTTCTTATGTGCCTTCCTAAACCCCATGGTAAACAGAGAAATCCACTTTTAACAGTCAAACCAACTGTCAGGCCACCTTTAATATAGTTGCCTTCTTTAAGGAATCTATTGCTTTCTGAATGAGGTAGAGTGAGAAGAGGCAGGAATGAAGGAGGAAGACAATGAGGCAGGAGTGGAGTGTTAATGAAAGCCAACACAAGGCCCGCAATAAAAAGATGCTTCCAGATAGCAAAAAGAACACGGACTAGATACTTCAAAACCCAGGACAATGTAACCTCTTGGTGCCTCAGTTTTCTCTACCATGTCATAGGGATAATGACATCTTATTTTTAAATCAGTTTTGTGGTAAAATCCAAACGAGAGTTAGATTTGAAAGTATGCCATCCATAGGGAAGGAGTTAAATTAAAAATTGACACAGTGGTGTTCACACTCACCTTGGACAGTATTGGCAGGAAAAATGACTCACATTTCTAAAATTTTCTCCAATTTGGAAACATATTCCTGTCCCTTCAGCCAACAGCCCTTTCTATCTCGTCCCCTGCCCAAAATGTACAACTTGCTGGAAACTTGCTTTCACTTTTTGTTTTGATCACTAACTTTGATCACTTGATGTACTTATTTGTCTGGCTTGTACTATATTCATATATAGCTAAGTAATTGGCATATTAAACATAAACTATGCTCAGGCAACTTTTGACTACGTGTGTGCTTTGCTTTCTTCTACTCTCAAATTCTTTGTTGATCCCAATGGTCCTATCTGCTTCAGTGGAATTAGAAATAAAAAGATCTCTGGCCTCAAGGAATATTCCCCCTGTAGACCAGAAGCAGAGAAACATATTAATATTCACAATATAACATGATTTGTTTAAGCTTGGATGCAGTCTTGTAAGACCAATGGGCACAGAAGAGTGTGTGTGTGTTCTAGGAGTGAATCCCATGACCATGCCACACAGCACAGTGTTGAGATGTCTATCGGTGTTTCTGGCTGACTACATCTGCCTTCACCCCTTGTACCTGCACTGATATTGGAATTTAAACCAATTCCTTCTGCACTTACAAATTGCCAAATCACCATTGTGGCCCTAATGAATGTTATATCTATCTTTCAGATAAGTAAACTGAGAATTCTGGTATGGATGCAGAGAGAAAGGATCAAAAACATTTAATATATGCCCAAAAGTTACTCAGCTCATCAATCACAAAATTACAGTTCCATTTAAAAGATTTTTTTTATTATCTTTATCATTAAATCATAGCTGTGTAAAATAGTGCAATAAAGGGGTACAATGTGCTGATTTCATATACAATCTTAACTATTTTCATCAAACCAATCAACATAGCCTTCTTGGCAATTTCTCCATTATTATATGAAGACGTTTGTATTCTGCATTTAGCAAGGTTCGCCTATACCCTTCTAAGAAGCACCGTAGGTGTGGCCCCACCAATTACCCTCCCTCTGCCCCACACTCCCTTTTCCCCTCCCTACCCTTACCCCTTTCCCTATATTCTTGTGTTATAGTTGGGTTATACCATTCATATGACAGCTATAAATTAGTTTTATAGTAGGGCTGAGTCCATTGGATACTTTTTCTTCCATTCTTGAGATACTTTGCTAAGAAGAATATGTTCCAGCTTTGTCCATGTAAGCATGAAAGAGGTAAAGTCTCCATCTTTCTTTAAGGCTGGGTAATATTCCATGGTATACATGTACCACTATTTATTAATCCATTCGTGAATCAATGGGCACTTAGGTTTCTTCCATGACCTAGCAATTATGAAATTGGGCTGCAATGAACATTCTGGTACAGATGTCTTTGTTATAATGTGATTTTTGGACTTCTGGGTATATACCTAGTAAAGGAATTATAGGATCAAATGTCAGCTTAATTTTGAGATCTCTAAGTGTTCTCCAAACATCCTTCTAAAAGGAACGTATTAGTGTGCATTCCCACCAGCAGTGTAGAAGTGTTCTCTTTTCTCCACATCCACGCCAACATCTCTGGTTTGGGGATTTTGTTATGTGTGGCTAATCTTACTAGAGTTAGGTGATATCTCAAAGTAGTTTTGATTTGCATTTCTCTGATGATTAAGGATGGTGAGCATTTTTTCATGTGTCTGTAGGCCATGCGCTTATCTTCTTCTGAGAAGTTTCTCTTCAAGTCTTTTGCCCATCCTGAGACGGGATCACTTGTTCTTTTCTTGCTAATATGTTTGAGTTCTCTGTGGATTCTGGTTATTAAACCCTT
>CAUYON010134549.1:0-11467 GCA_963573935.1 Arctocebus calabarensis | reverse complement strand
AACAGCTACTAATTTGGGGTTTAAAAAGAGGAGGAAGAGGCTCGGCACCTGTGGCTCAACGGGCTAAGGCGCCAGCCATGTACACCTGAGCTGGTGGGTTCGAATCCAGCCCGGGCCCGCCAAACAACAATGACGGCTGCGACCAAAAAATGGCCGGGTGTTGTGGTGGGCTCCTGTAGTCCCAGCTACTTGGGAGGCAGAGGCAGGAGACTCACTTGAGCCCAGGAATTGGAGGTTGCTGTGAGTTGTGATGCCACAACACTCTATCCAGGGTGACAGCTTGAGGCTCTGTCTCAAAAAAAAAAAAAGAGGAGAAAGAGAGCCAATAAAACTGGACATTCCTTTCAAACTTGCTGGACATAAAGCCTCACAGGTATTTTTCCATCTACCTGGAATTGTAACAGCCAACGGGGCCTGAGATGGGGTCAGGAAAGGGACACACAGCTGGAAAGTGAGGTCACTGAAGATAAATGAGGATGACACTATTTTTCCAGAACCAGCTCTGGAACAGGAGTGAATATGAAGAATGGACCTAAGTTTAACCATATTGGGCAAAGGGACACTGCTTGCAAGACTGTGAATTTTACAATAATTATTGTCCCACCAAGAACAATCAGTTTTCTTTAAGACTTTCATTCTCTCTTCTTTATTATTTATTCAATAATAAAAAGTCATTCACTAGCCCACAATCGTTTACATTTCTAGCCTTTTTCTCTTGATTACTTTGTCTCCTATTTTCTACAATATGGCTTGCTTTTTTGGATACTTTGTTTCCAAATTATCTTGCATACATATAATAAGATTGATTGAGAATCTGGGTAGATCATCAATAGAGGATAATAAAATGACATTTTTTTCCTCTATGTCCATTCATTTGTTGTCATTGACTGTAGCATAAAATAAAATTAAAACAAGCCATAGAAATAGGATGAATTTCCCTAATGAAGATTTGGTTAAGAAAATCTATCCTAGGGCGGCGCCTGTGGCTCAAAGGAGTAAGGTGCTGGCCCCAAATGCTGGAGGTGGCAGGTTCAAACCCAGCCCCGGCCAAAAACTGCAAAAAAAAAAAAAAAAGAAAGAAAATATATCCTGGACTCTATGAATTTTAAATGATTCAATTTTTCTTCCCATGGAAATAAAACCTTGAAATTTAAATTTTTTAATATTTCATGGCATTTATAATTATTGAGTATTTAGCACAAACATACCATAAACAGTATTGTCTACTTATTTACTATTATGTTTCTATGATTTAACATTCATATCAAGAGAAAGGAATGATTCAAGTTCAACCATTAATATTTTTATTTCATTATTTCCTACATGGGATTCTACTGCACAGGCTGTCAGGAAGTGAAATCTAGTCCTCAAATGTGACATGCAGAAAATTAATGTGAAATTCACCTTAGTTTTTGGTCTATATATACCACCTACAAATGCCACCTATTTACAGGTAAATTGCAGTTTTGTGACCCTGAGCTTAATGTTAACCTTGTACTCTTATTTTTCTGTCTCACTTCTGTCTATATGAGGGTTAGGATCCTTCTCTTTTGCTTTCCTCTGCATTCTCAGAAAATTAAAAAGTATCTAGTACATAATAAGTATTTGATAAAAGTGTATTTAAAAAATGAACACACTTTCAAAGTTTACAATCTACCAGAATCCAATTAGGTGACTACTGAATAGTCGTATCAATTTGGAGCTGTCTTCTGGATGGTCCTAGCATTATTTTCAGTCCTGTTTAATGTTGTTCATTATGGTGTTCCAACTGCGGAGCATTTGAAGTTAATGCTGACCATGTTAGAAATTGCACAAGTCCAACAGAAGCAAATAATGACATTTTTTAAAGGAGTAGGGATTTTTTTCTAAATAAAAAAAGGGAGAAGTTTTTTTATTATAAAACCATTATTGGTCACAGTGTAAATTGACACAACTTTTTATCAAGTAGTTTGCAAGTGTATGTAATGAATAAATGTTTAAATTTTTAATAAATACCACTTCTGGAAATTTAACTGGAAGAAATATCACAAAATGTTTGAACAATTCAGTCTATGCTGTCTACTATAGAATATTAATATTTATAATATCAAGCCAATTGGAATAAACTAAACAGACAGTTGTAGGCCAAGGTTTAAATAAAATATTGTACGTCATTAAGAATTTTGTCCATACATATATATGCATTATTAAAAAGATAACAGTTAGGCTGAGTGTGGTTGGTGGTTCAAACCTGTAATCCTAGAATTCTGGGATTCCCAGGCAAGAGGATTTCTTGAGGCTAGGAGTTCCAGGGCAGCCCTGGCATCATAGTGGGAACCCACCTCTACAAGAAAACAAAACAAAACAAAACAAAAAACAAATTTGCTAGGCATCTTGGCGTGGAGTTGTAGTCCCAGCTATTCAGGAGGCAGGAGATTGCTTGAGCCCAGGAGTTCAAGGTTATATTGAGCTATGGTTGAGCTACTGTGTCTCAGCCAGGATGAAAGAATGAAACCCAGTCTCTAAAAGAAAAAAAAAGTATAGTGCCTGTGGCTCAGTGAGTGGGGCACCGGCCTCATGTACTGAGGGTGGCGGGTTCAAGCCTGGCCCTGGCCAAACTGCAACAACAACAACAAAAAAAATAGCTGGGCATTGTGGCGGGCACCTGAAGTCCCAGCTAGAGGCTGAGGCAAGAGAATCACCTAAGCCCAAGAGCTAGAGGTTGCTGTGAGCTGTGATGCCACAGCACTTTACTGAGGGTGACAAAGTGAGACTCTGTCTCTAAAAAAAAAAAAAAAAAAAAAAAAGTGTAACCAAGAATAGTTTTCTTTGGGTAGTAAAGCTATGGGTCACTGTATTAACTCCCATTTTTCTATTTTTCTTTATATTCTTGGTCTTTCACCCTTACATATATTTACCTTCAAATCAAGAAGAAGAACGTTCAGTCTCTAAATGTTTCGTGTTTACTATCTACCTCTCTATTGCTTACTGATACCTTCCCTAGTTACCTTGTGATGGGATTCTAACCCAGCCTATCATACCAGAGGCATCTGGATTTGCTTTACAGCAATGGCTCACAGTATCCTGAGTAGGAATTGCATTGGTAAGGTGAAACAGTTGATATCCCAAGAGGACAGCGGTGAAGTGATACAATCTGGAATGCAGAAAGTGGTATTGCACCTGCCAACTCAGACTCAGCCCATCCACAGCCCATAACAGCGTTATGTTAAGTCATAGCCACATCCTTCATTATGTCGGCCAACTGCAGAGCATCACACGCCTTGGAAGACCCCAGAGCAACTGCTCTTGGCAAAACCTATGTCCCCACATCACCAGCCATCTTCTTTTCTGTAAGAAGCTTGTGCCACAACCAACGAGTCCAGACAGATAGACGTACGTAGATAAACCAAAAAGAAAGAAAAAGTAAGGAATCATTTTGAATCTCTTTATCACCATTTTATTATACATTTTTTAGCCAAACACTCATCTCTTTTCTTCCTTTTGATGTTTCTATTTGCTGAATTTGTTTTGGAAACTCATTTTTAGCAGTTATGCCATTTTTGTTTCCCACTAATAATTCTCATATATAAGCATAGGAACATGAAAAGTGAAGTGGCATTGTTACCAATTTTTTTTTTTTCAGAAACAAAGGAGGAAGAAAAATGCTTCACTTCTTCTTTACAAATCAGTAACTTTCAGTTTTGTTAAATATGAACCAGGAGCTTTAAACTGTGTGCATCAATAGAACAGGATTAACAGGACATGCCCTGACAATTCTGAATAATATTCAAATGTAATCTACTTACACATAGTCAATTATCCCTTTTTTCCTAGCTAAAACAATATTCAGAATCCACTGGCCCTGTAGCCTCTTTACTCCAGAAAACAGTGCAGAGATTTAGGTGTTTCTGGATTGCTTTACTTTTCACATGAAAGCTCAGAATTTCACGTCAGGCTGTCATCTACGGGGGTTCGAGTAAAATAGTGTTTAACTCTAGAAAATAGACTGAATCTATTGAATGGTTACACAGCGGCCAGGAGAGCCCTTAGGAAAGGGGCTCCTCAATGAATATTTTTTAGAAAAAATGAATATGATTTTGTATCAAACAATACTATTTCACATGATTTTCTATAGTTCATTTAAAATATATCATAACTACATAAAGTTTGCATGTTATAATTATAATGCTTTAATAAGTACCAAAAGGCCTATTTTTCTTTGTTTTTGTTTTTTGGCAAGGACTGGATTTGAATCCACCTGGTATATGGAGCCAGGATCTTACTGGCTGGGCCATAGGCGCCACCCCCAAAAGGACCATTTTTCAAATAACACTGGGAGGTTGTAAGTTGAGTCACGATTCCCTGAGCTTTCTGCTCTTCTCTGAGGCATTGGAGTGTGAAAGGAAACTGTCCCCAGAGAGGAGTCTGGCCTGAAAGTGATAATATTTTATGTTGAGTGATGTAA
The DNA here is from genome assembly GCA_963573935.1 of Arctocebus calabarensis. Lineage (NCBI taxonomy): Eukaryota > Metazoa > Chordata > Mammalia > Primates > Lorisidae > Arctocebus > Arctocebus calabarensis. The sequence continues at coordinate 7,023 of CAUYON010134549.1, read as the reverse complement.
ATTGTTAGGAAATATTTTTGTTGAAAAAAAGAAGGAAATATCAAATACATTTGTGTTTGGTTGGCACCAGTCACAATCTTGCTCAGTTGTATTATGAGACTGTAAATGTCAGTGCGTAATGAAGACCCTTCAATGCGCTCTCAAGCAGATACACTGCAGTTACACGCGCACAGACATGGAAAAGAATGAAATGTGTTCATTATGATTTCTACCTTGAGATTCCTGAGAAAGAGGAAAGATGATCCCAGATATGTCTGACCCATTTTTAAACTCTGTAGTATGACTTGAGATAAGATAAATAGCAGAGATTGTACCAGAGAGAAGGAAAAATGATGGGATTAGAGATTCATAGCAACTTTTCAAGTGCTCTGAATTTTCATTATGAGCCTCAGAAGGGTCGTGGACATAGCCTGTTTCAACCAGGCGCTTGAGAGCAGAATGACAGAAAGTTTGGCGGAGTTTTAAAGGATTTTACAATATGCCCTGGGATACTGTTTAATGTCTGATGTCCACATGGAATGTTCCAGAGTTTTGCTTAAACTTTTTCTCATTAGAACTTTAGTGAACAACTTGAATAAAGGCATGAGCTTAATAAGCGAAATTAAATGTAATAAAGAAAAAGTAAAGTATCATATTAAATTAGGACATCAATTAAAACATGGACTTTAGCAGATCATACCTTAAATTAAAAAAAAAAAACGTTTTGGTGATCTAATTGGAAAAGACCAGAATTAATCAGTAGTTTGATAGGTAAAATTTTGACAATCTGGGGTTTTATCAATAAGCGTTTGTCTTGTAGTATAAAAGACAATCTAATACTTCCTGACTTCCACATCATACATTTATATCATTTTCTTTAGCTTTATATACAATTTTTAAGAAAGACTTATTAAAGTAAGTGTCCAAAATTACAATTATAAAAGGGCATTGAAGGCTTATAGTGAGAAAAATTCTTAAAAGAGGTTGGGAATATTATTTGAACAAGGTACGATTGTGAGTGGTGATAGTACAAATTAGCTTTATTTAAATATTCTAAAGGCTATTTAAAAGAAAGAAGGCAGTCTATGATCAAAGAGGAAATAAGATCTAGGAAGTAAAAAATTAGTGGGAGTCACATTTTGTCCTAAATTAAAATTAAAAAGCACATGAAAATATCATAAAGATAGAACATTCCCTACCTCTAGGACTCTGGGAATGTGTGGTGCATGAATATTTTTTTAAAGATAGAATTATCAAATTCAGGCAATGCCAAAGCTAAGTATTTAATAAATACAGATAGGACTGAAATTCTACTGATGGCATGCAAATATTTAGCCATCTTAATTTATATGCTGGCCATTTTATTTAAAATAGCAGATTATTTTGCCTAAAATTATTCCACTGGCCCCAAGTCAGATTGAAACATTTCGAGCTAATTTTTCTTCTTTATTTTGTTCTGATATTAATAACACCTAAAAAAAACTGAACTAGCTGGGTGTGGTGGCTCACACTTGTAATCCCAGCAATTTGGCTTGAGACCAGGACTTCGAGACCAGCTTGAGCAACATAGACAGGCCCTGCTTCAAAAAATGTAGAAAAATTATTTGGGTGTGGTGGTCATGCCTGTGTCCCCGACTTCTTAGGAGGCCGAGGCAGGAAGATTGTTTGAACCCAGAAGTTTGAAGTTTCAGTGAGATGACTCCACTGCATCCAGCATGATAAACAGAGTGAGGCTCTGTCTCAACATAAAATAAAAATAATAAAAAATAAAAGAAAAGAAAAAAGACTTTCTGGTATTTCAAAATTTGTAACACAAAACTCATCATTACCTTGACCTCAATATTTCCATATCTATTTCCATTTGTAGACTGGGCTGCCCAAGATAATAACAAAAAATGTTATTTTCTTAAACACAGAAGAGTTGCTTTCAATGAACATTTCTGCTATTTCCCTTGGGGTTAGATAATGTAGTTATCACAAACACTAGTCCTGTGTGCCAAATAATGACACCTGCTTGGATAATGGAATTTAGAGCTCTGACACATTGCAGTTCACCATTTCTATTTGGAAATCTAAAACCTGACTTGAGATAACTAAATTTTAATAAAATTTGATAGTTTTTGTCTTCAGGATGACAGAGTATTTTATGAACAACAGGTGCTTCAATAATCCTTCTGTATAAAAATTCATAATCTCAGACAACACTGTTCTATGTCATCTTTCAAGTAATGAAACAGCGAAACACTGGATATGGCAATCTTATCTCCTGCAAGCATCTCATTGAATTGCTTTTGCTTCTGAGGAAGAATGGCAATCTTTAAAGCATGGAGACAGGCTAGCAATCGAAATTTATCAGAAAATATGAGAAAAATAAGGTGCATAGTTGTATTGTTTTCCAATGTGTCCTATTAAACAAAAAAACTGAGAATTTCATTGATTTAATTTTTATTTCTTAAAAACGGTGAAAGCAGTCATTTGCATATTTTATAGTTTCTGGGAATCACCTGTTATAGAATTCTTTGGCACCAAAACATGCCAGGGGAATTAAAGCATTTGAATGTGGTTTAGAATTCTTTTAATGTAACATTTTCTTAATCAACCCAGGATTTGGAAGCAGATGATCGAAATTCAAATCTTAGATTTGCCACTTCCTATATAAGAGGTCGACTTTATCTTTCTACATTTATATTTCCTAATTTCAGAAATTATGGATGTTTATATGGATTAGATTAAATATTTGATGATTCTAAATACAAGTAATGCTCCACAGATGTCAGTTAGGGTGTTGTGTATAAAAGTACGATAATTCCAGGTATTAACATCATGAGTACAACACTTTTCTTTTATCAGATGGTGCATATTGTATATGGGTAGTTTTCTTTTGTGACTTCCCTCGTCTCAAGCATTAGTCAACTTAGTCCAGCTTCTTCTAGAGAGATTACAGCAAAGTAAAGTAAGGAGAATAAAAGCTCAAAGTTGATTTTGAAATTCCTGGCTGAGAAAATATGTAGCAATGCAAAATCTTTTGTACATCACACTTGAAGTTTATGCCATAAACCAGGAGTCAGCTGTATCCCTCAGACCAGCATCAGTGACAGAGCTGAGGAGCTGTGACAGAGAATTTCTACTTTGAAAATCCTAAAATAGTTCCTATTTTGCCATTTACAGAAAAATTTTGCCAACCTCTGTCATAAGCAATAATGAGGTAAGAAATAACAATTGGGTAAAAGGCTAGGTTTTCTGTCCTATTTCTTTGATCTCCTACCATCACCGCCCCCACACCTCTACACTCAGCCTAAAGTAGGAAAAGACAAAGGATCAGAGAAACAGCATTCTGCAGGATGGTTAATACCCAACATAAACTGGGTGGTGCCTGTGGCTTCAGGAGTAAGGCACCAGCCCCATATACCAGAGGTGGCAGGTTCAAACACGGCCCTGGCCAAAAATTGCAAAAAATAAAGAAGATCCCACATAACTTTGGGGGAATATAGGAAAGAAGGTATTTGTGCCAGAGTTTACCTGGTAATCTGGAAGCTGGAAATCTCACAAAAAAGCCTAAAGCTCAATAATACCCACTTTCTGAACTAATTTAGGAAGGGAATAGAAGTAACACAACTCTTACTTGGAGACATCCTGAATAAGATTTAATTACTAATGAAGTCTTTGTTCCCCCAAATTCTACCACTGAGTAACAGTTAGCAATTTATTAGATTATAAGTATATTCATTCTGTATTATACTTAATAAAACAATATAATCATAGCTACCAGAATGGATTCTGGAATTAAAAGGCCATTTCCTGCATCCTGTATAATGAGGAGGTACGGAAAAGCAGTGGCCTTATATACTTATTTCAGTCCTTGTCATCTGTAGAGTAACTAATTAGCTTAGGAAATGAAGTGTGGTTTGGAATAGTTCGTTAGAAAGCCCTATTTTCCTCGTATAACCTTTACTTTGAGCATTATCTTTGTTTCAGAATCCATATCAGTCTTTTCAACCATTTGAAGGAGTCAATGTTCATTCTATTTAATTCGGCATATAGCTGCACATTGATTATTATTGTTACCTTTCCCCACTGTGATGAGTGTCATTTTTCTTTCAGAGATATGTGTATTAATTTCAAAGTTGCACTCATATTATCTCAAGATATATTTATATATATAACATTGTCTACATACACTACGTTACAGAATCAAAGGATTATGAAAACCAAGAGGTTTTAACTCAGTCAATAATGTTTTGCCAACTTAATTATTTCATTAGTTATCTTATGCTTCTTTTTCTTCATTAAAAGCAAAAAAGAAAATTGTGCTTCCAGTTGCCAGTGTATCCAAAGTTAATTATCGGTAGAGTGGGTTAACATTTATTTGATATTCTAAGTCCTAAGGAAAAAAGGCAGTATATTTAATATACTTTACTCATTCATTCTGTGTGATTTTTATATAAATTTTAGTAGCTTTAAGTTTTAAGAATTTTTATCCTCCATAAAATTCCTTGAAGTTACTGCAGTAATGATGCAAAATATTAATGAAGACATACACTGTTATGTTAATACTTTATTCATGGTGTTTCATGATTACAGAATTCATAAACCAAAGAACGCATTACATATGCACTGTTCAAAAACCAGCTCCTCAGATGTCCAAGTAAATACGGTCCTCTGTGGATTTATTTGCTGCTTGGTTTTGATTCCTTGTCTTGACTGGATTTCTAGATTACACTGACATTTCACTTTACATCTGAGAGTCCACATCAGAAGATTCACAACAATAAACCACAAAATGGATTCTCAAAAAGAAAACTCATCACCTCTTTGTGTAACATGTTAGGAAGAATTGACGGAATGTGAAGAATTCCTTAGTTCAGTATATTCTGTTGGTTAAGCTGACTTCGTTATTTTACTGTTCGAACACCAGGTAATGGTGTTAATCCTTATAAGCTATTTTAAAATTCATTCTTTGAGATATAGAACACAGACCAGTAAAGCCATTAACTTCTGGAAGACTTGCCCAACTTACGTTCCCTCCTCCAACCACACCCTTTTCCCAATAATTTGCCAGTAAGATTGTACTACTACAACTGGGATTGGAGACGCTGGCCATTTCTTTCTCTTGAGAAATGCGAATTTGTCAAACACTTCTTATTAGCACCAGGCATTTAGAAGTCTATAATAAACTGTCTTGTATTATTACTCAGTGAGTTATCAAATATTCATATTAATTACAGCCCAAGGACGTTTCAGGCAGACTCTGGGCGCTTGAATGAGACACTCGTGATTGTTTTGTGGAAGGACCTCATACTTTCAAGAGCTGCAGACGTGTGAATCCAACCCAATATACTGAAGATTCTCATAAATTGTTTGAGGTGGAATGAAAAGCTTCCCAGAAGTAACACTGGCAAAGTGTAAAATAAATAGTAACAACAAGGAAGGTCGTTTTCAAAAACACAAGGAAGGTCATTTCACACACAGGGAAATGGAAGATGCAAATCATAAAACACAAACATGGGGTGTTGTGTCCCTAACTAGTTTTTAAGTATATTGTAAACAAGGATCACATGATGTGCACAATGACCCACTTTCTCCCAACTCAGTAAATTGTGGAGAGTTGATTAAAGTCTCACCACCAAGTACATTGCTATTATTCATTCCACTTGAGCTGTATGCATCGAAGTTTTCTCCTAAGCATGTGAGGTACTTTATGCCTCTACTAACAACCAACATGGCCGACTTTTTAGGCACATAGATAGATTTTCTAACATTTCCCTCTCTTATAAAAAACATAGTTTCTTGCCAAAGTAAGCGATCAGCCCCCAATTAAGCATCTGCCAAGTTATTTTCCACATGCAGACCTCATAGAAGATTTAGGAGACTCAGGATAAAGTTTAACATTTTAATGAATATATTGAAAATTAGTAATAAGTATAAAAATGAACTGCCTATTGAAAATTTAACTGGATGTATAACTTTTAGTTTTAAGTTGAGGTCTGAATAGCCAAAGTTTGTTCATTGGTTTATTTAAGTGATTCTTATTCTCCTGAGTTTAATTTTGAATTAAAGCCAAAATATTACTTAATTATGAAGTATCGTCTGATTCCTGCAGGTATTCCCATATTTTTTTCAAGTCTGCTGTACTCAAAGCTAAAATGAAAATCTGTAAAAGGAATACATTAAACTCAGTAGTAATATGAATATAGATAGTAGAGGTATATACAGAATGCTCTTCATGCATTATATCGATTCCTATTTTAAAAATAAGATTCCTCCTGATAAAGTATCACAAGACTGGAAAAGAAAGTGTCCAAGGTACTCAATACTACTGTGAAACCACTATATAAACAACTACAGGCCCACTTGAAAGAAAAATACAAGTACAGTCCAGTGATGGGGGGAGAGAGGAGGAAGGGTGGGTGATTGGAGGATCTCACCGAGGGGGCCCAATGTGAGGATGTTCACACACACCCCGGCTGAAGGGCTCAACTACAACTTGAACTTTACCTTAGAAACAAAAACAATGTAACCTAAACATTTGCACCCTCAAACGAACCTGAATTTTTTTTTTTAAAAAAGGAAAATAATTAAAATTATACTCAAACAGTGTAATGGCTTAAAAAGCAAGGATGTCCAACCCCCACCGGAGGCTACAATAGCCAAAAAGGCCAGACAACTGCCGAGGAGACACCTGTGCCTTGGTGTCTCCTTCACTTCACACTTAGGACTAAATGTGGAACCCCCATTTCCTATGCCTACGTCAATTTCACATGAATTTCCTAGGCCTCAATTCGATGAATGGACTGTGTCCATTCATTGATACATTCATTCACCTTGCCCCCCCTCAGAAGGGACTGTGTTCATTCCTTTCCTGGCCAAGGAACCCATACACCTATATATATCCCAAGACTAAAAGCCTAAAGGGGGAGACGGGGAAAGACTAGGAGAGAAACGGAGAGAGCTTTTCTCTCCCCACTTGAGTTCTCCCTCTCTACCGGGAGCTCTAGTGTTTTCTGTATTCTTTTCTGTAAATAAATTCTGTCTTACCACTGGGGG
>CAUYON010134548.1:0-45234 GCA_963573935.1 Arctocebus calabarensis | reverse complement strand
ATCCATTGGTAGATTTTTTTCATACAAATTTTCACTTTTATAAAAAATGGTCTCATACCCTTTAATAGTTATGTGATTTAGGTGGGCAGATTTGATTTTCGTCTTTTCAATCAAAATTGACACCAAAAGCTTCCTCAGACTGTCAATTTTGTAGACCAAATGGGACCTGTCAGGTCATGTGACCCAGCACATTCAGTCTTAGCTACAATGTGGGAATAATATTGTTTTTTTGCCAAACCCTATCTTTTTTTTGAGACAGAGCCTCAAGCTGTGACTCTGGATAGAGTGCCATGGCATCACCAGCTCACAGCAACCTCCAATTCCTGGGCTCAAGCGAGTCTCCTGCCTCTGCCTCCCAAGTAGCTGGGACTACAGGTGCCCGCCACAACGCCTGGCCATTTTTTGGTTGCAGCCGTCATTGTTGTTTGGCAGGCCCAGGCTGGATTCGAACCTGCCAGCTCAGGTGTACGTGGCTGGCGCCTTAGCCCGTTGAGCCACAGGCGCTGAGCCGCAAGCTGCTTCTTAATAAATTTTTGTTAACCTGTCATTCAATGCTCTTTGGTTGAAAAAGTCTTCTTGTTCTCGTATTATGAAATTTTCAAATTTAGGAAAGATGTTGAAATGACTCAAATTCATCCCATTTTCAGGTGAGAACCTTCTTAAATTATCTTTAATGTGAGGATCAATTCTTTTTAGCTATAAGGACATTTAAAAAAGTATTCACTAATATCTTTGTCAAATCATTTTCAGAATATTCTTCCTTGGAGTTAGTAAACAAATTCTTAGGCTAATGAATGATTTTGGGGGGATTTTTTAAAATTGTGGTAAGATTTAGTATTTTACCATGTTAAGTGTTCAATTCAGTGTCATAAAGTATATTCACTTAAATATGGGATGGTTTTATTCATCATCTCAAACAGAAACCCTGTACATATTAAATAATAACCCCTGATTTCCCCCTTCTGCAGCCCCAGTAAGGTTGGCTCTTGCTTTATGTGAATTAGTCTTGCCTTTGAAACTAGACCTTTAAAGTGTTTTGAGAGCAAGCAGGTAAAACAATGTCTTTGTATCTTTGATACTGCACAACTTAGGGCTAAGCACATATTAAATGCTCCCCATTCCTGTTTAGTGGAGGACTGAATGCTAGAAGAAGGACCAAAAAACCTTTCTGACATTTTGGGCCTAAGACCACTCTTATCAGGGCAAGAACTTCCCAAGGAAATTCAGAAATCCTGGGGTGTTGGAGACATAGTATAATGTCACCAGGGGGTCATGTTAATATTAATGCATGAATCAGAGGTCATATGAGTGCTAAATACTAGGGTTGAATGGGGAAAATCCTGCCCTGCTAAAGGTGTTCAAATTCAGATTTTCACAAAACACTCTTTCAGCAGATCATTCCAACCACGGTAGACTTAACTGAAGAGCAACAAGTTTGGAGACCTTAATCAAAAGCCTTGTCAATAACTCATCTCCATGAATAGGCCCAATGCTATAAAATCTGTAAAGGCAATTCTGGAAAATCAAGCCTTGGACAAAGCTGTAGAAATGAGCCTCATTTGTGTGCCTTCATGAAAGGTATTATTTACAATCTCTTCTCATCCATCTCAAGCTGGACCACACAGACGGGTATGGATTCTTCTTTAACTCTTAGAAAGTTATTTAAAAGGACAGCAGTATCCTTTCCTTGACACATGATATGTGATCCTCTCCTTGAACTTCTCACTACCGACCACACATCATTGCCTGTGATTAAAATTCTGTTTCCAGTAATTAACAATATGATGCCTGCCCTATCCTCTTGTGTGTTTTTTAGTGTGCATAAAAACTCAGTAATCTGGGGATAGGTGTCAGACTAGTGTAGTGACTGAGGGAGCTGAGTCATCAGGGTATAAGGAATAGTAACAGCATGAAAAGTTATATGCTGCCTGTCACCTTTTCTCCCAGGCTGCATCCCCTACACACAACCAAACTCTCATCTGAACATTGAATCACCACACAAGCTTCTCTAAGACAGTTAAAGCTCTGTCATGCTAACCCTGCCTTGTGGAACAGGATGGCTTTGTGATGTGGTCTAGTGGTTAGGATCCGACTTCTGTGAGGCAGAAATGACAAGATCTAGAATGTGGAGGCATTAGGTTCCAAGACCCTGGAAGCCTAGGAAAAGGGATGGCTAGTGAGTTTTAGATCATGTTGAACCCTACATTTGTTCCATGGGATGTTGCACATCCCTTATACACCTATGGATCCATCTGCATTGTCGCATTAATTATCTGGAGATTCAAAAAGAGCTTCCAAGAATTAAGGTTGGGACCTAACAGGACCTGTCACCGGGTAGGGAATCGCTATGACCATGATTGAATCAATAAGCCTCAAACAAAATTTTATCTATCCATTTTCTCTTGTTACTATCACCTACTGCTCCCCACCCCTTTTTAATGAGGTTTCCTCACTGGATCCCAGAATAGCTCCTAATTTAGATGATTATTCTGGTTTATAGCTATTTAGGACCTTTGATGGCTAAAGTCCTTTGGTTCCTAGAACCATCCATCCTTTAATCTGTTCACACTTTCCTCCTGTGTCATCCTGAACTCCCCAAGGAAGTGTCAAAGGAATGGGGGTGGGACGCACAGAGTATGGAAGAGCCTCAGAGTTAGTCAGAAGAGAAAGAGATAAAAGAAAAAAAAAAAGGATAAGGAAAGGAAAGGTAGAATATAAAATTGGAATACAGAAAAAGATTGGGAAATGTTTATGGGTTTGTTTCCATTTCAGACATGGAAAGAAAATGGTGTACTAGATTTAAACTCTTATGTTTTTATCTTTAAGTGTCATCGAAGACTCAAACAAAAGTCTAGAGAGAGAACATCAAGAGGTAAAGTCCAGATCTCTGCTGACTTGATTCTACTGTGGGTGAGGTTCCCAGGGATCCTGACCCTCTACAACAGTGGTTCTCAACCTTCCTAATGCCCGCGTTGTTACAAATTGAACAAAGGGGTCACGACCCACAGGTAGAGAACCACTGCTTGACAACCCCTGGTGTGCTAACCACAGAAGGCGTCCAATACCCACAAAAACATTTTGTCACAGAAAACTTCCTTGGGTGGGAAATCAGAACCTAGGAACATTCCATAATTCTCTATCTTACCCTCCTGAGAATAAAGAATGAGGAAGTAGGGCAGAAGTCCTTAACTGTATCATTTATTAGTTTTATAACCCTGTGGAAGTCATTTTATCTCTCAGCCTTGTTCTCCATAAAATGGACATTACACTAATAATCCTTTCTCACTCACAGTATGGCTGTGAAGATAAATGAAACGAAATATGAAACAACACTTTATAAATGGTTAAGCTGTACACAGAGGTGACTTAGAGCACTGACTGTTGGGGTTTTCAGTCTCCTCTCTTTCAAAGGCCTTCAGCTCCTTATAGACTATCCCTGCAACCTCTCCTATTTCATGTAACACCATATACTGGTTCTTCAGCTGGGAGAACTTACCAGGAAGAAGCCAAGAAGCTGCAGAATCTGATCTCTGTCATGAAAAGGTGATCTTTTGCTCTCTATAGTCTCCCAACTCCCAGCTTGGCCTTTGATGATTCCTCAGCTTGGCCTGGGACAGAGATGGAGAGGGGAATAATTACTGGAGGAAAACATACACAGTCTTGGTTGATTCACTTGTTGAGAGGATTGACAGGGCAAAGGAGGTTCAGACCTTTAGGGAAAGAAGAATCACCCAATTTTGCTTTGGATTAGGGTCATATTAGTTCTAGAATTCAGGATTCCACTAATGCATAATTCATAAAAGACATTAAATGGGGTTGCAGTCAGCCATGAGACAAGTTATTGAATTAAGAGAATGAATTTTGCATGAAGAAGTCATCTTTGTCATATTATCTTTATAGCTACACCCTTTCATTGGCAGATTCTACTGACTTTGCTAGACCATGCTGAAACTTTGGTTTTGTCGTCTGGGAGGCCAGTTCCTAGGACAGCCCTGAGACAGAAGCCTATCATCTTATCCTCTTGACATTTCTGAAGAATAGGATTGATTCACAAGAGATGTTGAGTACAGTAGCAGGGACATCCTACAGTCCTCAGAATGCAGAGATCTCACAAGGGCTACATTGTCCATAGTTGGGATGTACTGAATACCAGCCTTGGGGTTTCCTAGCCTCAAATGTGACTGATCTAGGTTCTACCTGGTGGTGCTGCTGGCGATAACTCATCAGCTAATCACTTGGCTCCCTATCTGTCTAGTTTCTTTCTCCTAGTTCAGCTTCTTCAGTTTAACAGAGAAATGACCCCAGGGTCAGTCCTCCCTAAGGACTATGGCCTCCCATGGGTTATCTGAAACCTTTCCCAACATGCCCCAGACCCTCAGCCCAGCCTACCATATCTTGCCAAATGGCATTTTCTTAGGAAATCCAAGCAGAGGGGTAGACATTCAGGGAGTTCAGGCCCCAGGACTTGTGGGACTAGGAAAGAGCAATAGCAACCCTAAGCCATTTTCTTCTAAGAAAGATGTCACTCTATCATTAATGGTTTTCATATTTCCCTTCCTAGCAAGGGCTGGCTTCCTCAGGAGGGAAGTGTGCGGCAAGTCCTGTGCGCAGATCCCTGCTGCCAAATCTGCAATACTGTGGCTCTGGAGATTCAGCAATTGCTGGTCGATGGGAATAAGCTCTCCCCAACTTTACTGGAGCCATTCCAGGGCTCCTCTGGCTCAGAAAGGACTATGTCTAACGGGTCCCTTGAGCAAAGTAAGGAGCTGTGTTCCAAGAACCCCAGGGAGCTTTCAATGTCAACTCTAACCCCAACAAGGTCACAATTAATGGATCAGAAATCTTTAACCAAATCAGCTGCCCAGTCGACCAACTCAGTCAGTGTTGGAGATTACCAGGCTGACCATCCACCACGAGGGCAGGGATTTCAAGTTGCAGATGGGCCCCAGAATGTGGGAGCTCTGTCTTCTTCAAGACTTGAGGAGCCTAGAGTTCCTCCGAACCAGAAAGAGAGAAAGAAGAACAACTCCAAACCTGTCAGCAAGGAGAATCAAGGTCAGCAGCCCTTGAATAATACATTCTCTCTTTTCCTAAACCCAGACCTCCCAAACCTAAAACAACACCCTACAACACTCTATTCTCTTTACCTGCCATTCCTATGTCTAAAAGGCCCTGGGATAGTTTAAGTACAAATATATAAAGGCACAATTTCCACACTTGAGGGCTCCCAAGATCTGTGGAGGCATTCTTGTGACAGCTTATAACACACTGCTCTAAATGTTTTCAAAGCCAGGAAAATAAGTTTTCATCCTCTAAGGCCTCTGTTGAAAAGATGAGTTTTCATCCCCTTGACTCTGAGGTCCATGGGAGGCTAACTAGTTCACTCAAGCTTTCTGGGTTTTTGAAGCATCCGCTATAAACCCAGAGCAAAAATAATACTGTGAGCAAATTCCAAACCCAATGGCTTTGGCTTTGAATTATTCCCCCTTTCGTCCTCTATGTGGCCACTGTCCATGGAGGGACAACACTGAGGCTGCAATGTGCCATTTGCAGCTACCTTATGGTAGTTCTCTTTTCTGTATAAGCCACTCCATCATTAATGGTTGCCATGCTTCCTTTCCCCACCAGGGCTGGGTTCTTCAGGAGGTAAGTATGAGTCCCTGGTCTGACTCTATGGACCTCTCCACAACAGGGAGCCCAGGCTCTTTCTCTTCAATGATTTCTCCATCTCTGTAATGCCTAAAATTTTCCCTATTTCAGTTGGTCTCACTTTCTTCCTTCTTATTTGGGCTTCTCAACCTGTCCATCAACAAATCCAGGTCAGGTTGAGTGCAGTAGCTTACACCTGTAATCCTAACACTCTGGGAGGCCGAGGCGGGTGGATTTCCTGAGCTCATTGGTTCAAGACCAGCCTGAGCAAGTGTTTTTCTCTAAAAACCAGTTGGGCGTTATAGCAGGCGCCTGTAGTCCCAGCTACTTGGAAGGCTGAGACAAGAGAATCACTTGAGCCCAAGAGTTTGAGGTTGCTGTGAGCTATGACACCATGGCACTCTACCACGGGCACAGAGTGAGACTCTGTCTCAAAAAACAAAACAAAACAAAAACCCTAAACCCAGAGCAATGTCCTATTTCTGACTCTGGCCAAGTGTAAAGCACTGGAGCTGCACCTGCTCCAGAGGCAGTCCCGGTTTCAGTGCAATTTGCCTGATGTTATCCAGAAATCCTTGTAGATACAGAGCCCTGAGATAGGTGACAGTGTGTTCCACTACACCCAGCACCTTCCCTGATTGGGAGAGTCCGGTTTAAACCTCAAGAAGAAGGCATTGCTCCCCTAGAGGCTGCTTGAGTTCTGCCTCCAGAAGCAGTTGAAATACCAGGTTGATTTGCCATTGCTGGGGCCTGTTCCAAAAGATCCAGTGTTCTATCCAGTCATCCCTGTGCCCTGCTGATCAGCAATCTCTTCCTTGGAGCAGCACAGTCCTGACCTGTGTGAGACTCCTGTGAGCCTGCAGCCCCAGAGGCCAGTGGGGATAGTGACCTAGTCTGATCCACTGTGGTAGCAGGCCAGTCCACAGTTGCTTGCTCAGGCCAAGGCAATGTTGCAGAGTCACTCAGACTCCAACTGTGGAATTGCTGGGGAATGTCCCTGCCCACATCTGCAGTTTTTGGAACTATAAATCACAGGGTTGGCAGCTCTATGGGCCTGGGTGGCAACTTGGCTCCCCTGTCCTCTAGAAAGCAAACTTCTAAACCTAAGTCCCTATACAATTCAGGAAGTGACACTCTACTGACAGATCTTGACCAGCAGCAATAGGGCTTATCAGATACTGTTACTAATGATCCTGTACCAGGGAGCCATTCAGAAACTTGAGACAAGTTTGGGCTTTCCTGTCAGGGTTACCTGCTCTTAATTATATGGCTGTTTCCAGGGCTTTGGCCCTGGCAATCAATAGTTAACCTGCAATCATAGATTGGGTGCATCAGAGCCTCTGAGTCAATCTCTTCTGAACAATAATGTATAAGTCTAGGCTGTGCTTTCAAGATGCCAGTGAGAGTTGTGAAGACAGTGTACAAGTGTTCTAGATGAAAATATAAGTGAATGGAGATGGTGTCTCTAGAGAACCAGACAGATCCTGACATCCCTGAATCACTCAAGATACTGAAACTCAATTTCTTGGCAAAACTAAATTTCTCCTTGAAAAAGAAATTCCCAAAGATACATTTGGAAAAACAAAGGAGTCCAGAGAATGTCATGTGGCCATCCTAAAGAATGTCTCCACCTAGGTATCCTTTAGAAGTCCAAGGGAAAAACACTGCTCCAGAAACTCCCTATCCCACCTGGTATTCAATGTGTCCCAGATCCAGGATGAGTCTGCATACAAGAATAGCTTACAACTGAATGAAAGGCAGGAGAGCAGAACTAAAAGCAACCTAGTTCCAGAGCACTGCCCATGGTTCTGCCCACTGTGCCTCTGAGATTTCACAACCCAATGGGGGACATGACAGAGGCTTTGTGTTCAGCTGGATGCTAGAGTGAACAACTTATCCCAGAGGACTCTGGACCCCTCAGCTTGGCCCTTTGCAAGAGTGAGAACAAGTCCCTACCCTAGAGAGAAAACAAAGAAGATCTAGTAAAATTTAGTAAGGAATAGAAGAAAAGGAGGTGCACAATCAGGGCTCTGCCTAACCAGAGAGAATATCTACTTTGCGGAGGTACAGGGGCCAGTCCAGTTACTTCTAAACAGAAGTCCAGAGCCATGAATTCCCAAACATCACTCCAGGATCTTTCTTAGGTAAAACTTTAGCCAAGATTGTTGCCTTGAATAGGGACAAGCAAGGATCTGTCTGGATTTGTAAAGCCATCACTCCATCCTTTCAACTTACTGTTGCATGTCAACTCCTTCATCAGCTTCTCCCTCACCTTGCATTCCCAGGGAATTCTCCAGGATTGCTTGGGGGCAAAAACACCAGATAAGCATAGTCTGCAAGATTGTTAGAGTAAGCTGAATGACCTTCCTAAATAAGGAGTCTTGAGAATGCCAAAAGCTGGGTACCTAGGCCTTAAAGGGCCAAATTACTCAGCTAGTGTTTGCTGGGCAAAAGTTTGCAAGTCAAGCATTTGAAGGGGGCACATTTTTCAGATTCAAAATTTTGAGGTTCAAATGTTTCAGGGCCATGTTTTGTAGGGCAAAAAATGGCAGGGCCATTCTTTTCAGGGTCAAGTGTTGTAGGGTCTGGTAAGGGCAGCTCATACTCACAAGAGCTCCATTCTTTTAGAAGATCCAGAAGTTGGCTTGGGAGATAAGATGAAGTTCTTTCTACACTGCATTAACCCTGAAGTAAAAGATCAAAGTCATGAGGAATCCATTGTCATCTTTAAGTCTATGCCATTGGACAAAGCCAGTACAAGAGAAGTTGAGAAGTGTCCAATCCCCACCAAAGACCCTGTTGGGGGAGCTAATTTGGAGAAGACAACAAAGAAGCTGAAACCCAGTGACACCTTCTGTAATACCCCAGAACCTAGACCAACAGCTCCAGCAACATCCCCTTCAGTCCAGCCAAGCCTGGGTCTTGTGCCACTCCCACAACTGCTCTAAACTCTTGTTTTCAACTGACTTGTACCATCTACCCAGGAATTCTATGCCAAGTCTCAGCTCTCACCTCAGCAAAAATCACTGGTTTATACAAGGAGAATACTCAGTCCAAGCAAAAGGGGATTGCAGGTTCCTGAACCTCTGTATCCCCTTGAAAAAGGCTATCATCGCCATTTCCCATTAACATGCTGGTGAGGCAGAGTATACTCCAAATATACTCCACACCTCTAAACCAAGAGCCACCTATTTGTGCCTCCTTATTTTTAATGTTGTGTATGACAGAGAGAATAGAGACACTAAAAAGTATAAGAGCTTAAATTCATATTTCATTTCTAATGGGTCAGTATTCCATAAAGCTCCTCCCAGCCTCACCCTAGACTATGGATAAAGGGACTTGAGCAGAGGAGGAAGGCCCTTGTTTAAGCTATATTAAAGGTAAAGGTCAGGCTAAATTCTATCATGGTTTCCCACAGTGTACATGAGCATAGAATAACAATGTGTGCGTAGTGGTCATATAAGAAGAGTGGACAGGAATCCAGTGCATTTTTTGTCCACAGCCAAAATTTGTTTATAACTTCTACACAGTATATGCCCAAAAATCTGGAGGGAAGATTTTTAGAGTAGCATAATGCTCCCTGCTTAAGGATATGCTTTTGTTTGTGTCAAAAGCACACAGCTAATGTGACAGATATCAAAGGCAGGTGATAGCCAGGCATGGGGGTCCCAGATACTTGGGAGGTGGAGGCTGAGAAATTGCTTGAGGCCAGGACTTCTGGGGATTGTATGATGCTATGATGGTCAGGGCCTCACTAAATTTGGCATCAGTTTGGTGACTTCCCAAGGTAGGGGACTACCAGGTTGCGTAAGGAGAAATGAACTATCGCAGCTCAGAAATGAAGCAGGTCAAAACGCCTGTGCTGATCAGTAATGGGATCATGCCGGTGAGTAACCACTGCTTTCCAACCTGGGCAGCACAGTGAGACCCTGTTTCTAAAAGAAGAAAAAAAAAAATCTAAATGATAGAATCTCCCATCTGATCTTTAAGGGTAAGTCTGCTCGAGTTCTGTTGCTTGTTCTAACTGCCACTACCTTTCAGGTTTGGTGCCCATAGCTCAGTGGTTAGTGTGCCGGCCACATACACTGAGGCTACTGGATTTGAACCTGGCCTGGGCCTGCTAAACAACAATGACTACTACAACAAAAAAATAGCCAGGCGTTGTGGCAGGTGCCTGTAGTTTCAGCTACTTGGGAGGCTGAGGCAAGAGAATTGCTTAAGCCCAAGAGTTGGAGGTTGCTGTGAGCTGTGACGCTACAGCACTCTACTGAGGACAACATAGTAAGTCTGTCTCAAAAAAAAAAAAAGGATGCCACCTAGAATGAAGATCAGTTGATTATGAGACCCTCAAAATAGTCACAATAAAAATAGCTTTGTTATTCAATAATTCAAATATTTTAAGTACTTATTATGTGCTGGGCACTTTGCCAGCCATTATGCCAGATGCTAGGGAGGACCACAGTGAACAATACATGAGCCTTCCTTCATGAAGCCAATGGACTCTGGAATAGACAACCTTATAAAAAGTAATTAGAAGCAATAGGATAAGAGCTTCTTAGAAGAAATAGGTGAAAGTACATAGGAGGGAAATAAAAGTAGTTTTAGGGGGTATTTCTGGAACATTTCCTGTAAGAGGTAAAGAGGTAAGATGTAGGCTTATTTTAATGATGAGCATGAGTTAGCCGCAGGAGGTAAGGAATAGAGAGACTTCCCCCCTTTGAGGATAATATGAGCAAAAGCATAGTGTCAAACAAATTAGATGCCATGTCAGAGAATGGTGACCCACTTGAAAAGCCCCTGTATAATAATAATATAAAAGGGACATTAAAACAATTGAGAGATCAGAATAAGGTTACCAAGCTGGAGAATAGATGGCATTCATTCTTCCATTCTTTTGTTCCTTCGACAAATAGAGAACCTACTATATACCAGGCACTTTTATAGACACTGGGAATATAGCAGTGAACACGGGAAAAAATCTGCTCCCATGGATCTTACATTAGGAGTATATTTGGGAGGTAGACAAAAGAAGTATAAGTGAAAAAATATAGTATGTAGAAGGTGACCGCATACATGCAAAAAATCAGGGTAAGAGGGCAAAAAAGACTTGAATGGGGTACAGTTTAAAATAGAGAGTTAGGGGCTGGTCTCACTAAGAAGTTAACCGTGCAATGAGAGCTAGAGGGTGAAGATAGAGTAAACCACATGGATAACTGAGGAAGAGTGTTCCATTCAGAAATGGTAGCTAACGCGACCATTAGCTAACGCTGGAACAGGCCTAGCCTATTAGAAGGAACAAGGAGGCCAGTGAGTGTAAAGCAGAGTAATCAAGGGAGAAAGTGGTAGCAGACAATGAGGTAAAAGGCCGGGCAGGTCACTGCAAGGACATTGGCTCTTACTCTGAGTAAATGTAAAAGAAATTAGAGGGTCAACTTAGATCTGACTTATGTTTTAAAACAATCACTTAGATTGTGGTGCTGATAATAGTGTTGAAGGTATATTCTTAGGGAAAAATGGGAAGATTAGTTATGAGGTTACTCCAGTAATGAAAGCAACAGAGAGTAATTTAGATGCTGGGTTCATTTTGAAGGTAAAGACATGGGATGCACCAATAAATTGAAAATGGACTGTTAGAGAAAAAAAATCAAGGATGATGCCAATGTTTTTGCCCTAAATAATTATCAAGATGGAGTTGCCAATACAGTGGAACCTCCATAGTTGACCCCCTCCTTACCTTGACCACCTTCCTAAGTTGACTGAATTTCATAGACAGACATACGCCACATATATCAGCACAGTAGTCCTAGTTCCTTATGTTGACCACCTCCATATGTTGACCAGTTTGTTACAGTCCCATAGGTGGTCAACTTACAGAGGCTCTACTGTAATTGATGTGGGAAATACTAAGATTGGAGTAAGTTTAGTATATGTTACCAGCTTGTGGTGGTGAATCAGGAGTTCATGTTTGTACAGTTTGAGATGTTTTGAGCCTGGAGTTGGGGGAAGGGCCCAGGCTGCAGGGAGACAGACACCTTAATAAAGATACCTCCTATTTTGTGATAGGGAAAGAAAGATTTTCCCCTCCTATGAGAGACTGTGGGCAAACACTCAAAGCAGCGGTTCTCAACCTGTGGGTCATGACCCCTTTGGGGGGTCAAACGACCCTTTCACAGGAGTTGCCTAGTATCAGATATTTACATTGTGATTCATAACAGTAGCAAGATTCCAGTTATGAAGTAGCAACAAAAATAATTTTATGGTTGGGGGGGGTCACCACAACATGAGGAACTGTATTAAAGGGTTGCAGCATTAGGATGGTTGAGAACCACTGACTCAAAGGGATGAATGAGGAGAAGGTTTGGGATCATGGCTGCAGGGGACAGGTGACTAGAGAGTCAAAGCTGGAAGCCAGAGGTAAAGAGGGACTCTGGAAGTTACCATGGAAAGTTTCTATTAGGGCCTAAGGAAAACATGGGCAGGAAAAGATGATTGAAGTTGCTGGTGAAGCTCCTGGAACACTGGAGCAGCAGGAGAGATCACAGAGAAAGTTCTAAATGCTCAGAGCCTGAGCAAGAGCATGGGGTTGGCAAAGGTGGCATCCTAGGGCACAGTGAGGGATCAGGGAGGGTCTGGAGGTGGGAGGAGAAGACTGGGAAGCAGGATGACAAAGAGGCTGCCCAGAGTGGATGAGGCAGACCTGATATCCCTCTGCATTGCCCTCCTGACCTACCACAGAGGAGCCAAGAGCATGAGGAAGGGCAGGAAGTGCTGGGCTTCTTTATGTGTATGAGGGACAGTGGGATGACCTTGGTTCCTAAGGAAATTCAGGATCACTCACCATCCCACCAAGCCAGGAGGAAGCGATGGCAGGCTCACTTCCTCTGATTGGACTCCGGCATTTAGCACAGTATTTCCACTGTTAAGAAGATGCATAAAGCTCAGATGGGAAGAAGAATAGATGTGTCTTTCATCTGAATGGTGATTCTGTGCCTAAAAGACGAGGGCAGTCCCTAAATAGCTCCCAGGGCAGGGAGACAGAAGGTGTGGGCCTGCTGAGCCAACTCTCAACAGCTGTTTTCCTAAAGCATCCCCAAAGATCAAAGGAGGTTTTGTGTTAGGCATATCCTAGCTTCTGGGTGGGAGCTGGGGCACAGTCATGGAGGAAGAAGAAACAGTGAAGGGAATTGACTCAAAAGGGTCACAGCAGCATCAGGTGGGAAGCTAGGGTTAGCCCGCACACATCCTGGTTTAGGGTTGAGCAGGCCCTTCCCGTGGCATGGTCCTCCACAGGCTCCTGCTTGCCCCAGCAGATTTCTATCATTGTGATTTCAGGCAACTAACCACAACTCTTGTACCTGCTCATCCACCCTCGCTGGGAGGTCATGAAATATGCTGAGCCCAGGAGTGAATGTGTGCGAATCTCTTTGCTTTGTTCAGTTCTGTCACGCCATCCTCTTGCCATCAGGGGGACTCTCTGAGCAGGAGTGCGAAACTCCTCATCCTGTTCAAAATTCCACCTGTGGCTCAAAGGAGTAGGGTGCTGGCCCATATGCTGGAGGTGGCGGGTTCAAACCCAGCCCTGGCCAAAAACTGCAAAAAAAAAAAAAAAATTCCAGCCAGCTGGAGATCCTCAGAATCAAGGACCCAGTTATCTCCACACATCCCCCCAAATTCTAGTCCCTCTCCCTGGTGGCGCTTGGGATAAAGCACACCCTGCCCTTAAATTTCTACATCCTCTGAATCTTAATCCTCTTTCCAAAGCCTCATCTCTGTCCTTTAGCTAACCTTCCCAATGCCGCTCTAGAACTGCCCTGTGCCTGTCCAGGCTAAATCCCTGGAAAGATGTTAATAATGTATGAATACAGTAGTAAAAAAAAAGAAAATTATAAACATCTTCATATTATGGTTTTCCTTTTTAAAACGTATTTTTGAGGCTTGCAGAAAAACAGATTGGAATGTGCAGAGAGTTTCCATACATCCTCTTCCTGTCCCTGGCCCACATATAGTTTCCCCTATTATTAACATCTTGCATTAAGGTAGTGTATTTGTTACAATTGAGGAGTCAGTACTGATACGTTATTATTAACTAAAGTTCATAATGCACATGAGGGTTCACTTTTTGTGTCATATATGTTCTTTGGGTTCTGACAGATGTATAATGACATGTGTCCACCATTATAGTACCATACAGAATAGTTTCACTGCTCTAAAGGTTCTGTGTTCCACATAGTCACTCCTTTCTCCCTTCTCCTAAATCTCTGGCAATCACTGATTCTCTTTTTTAAATTGTGGTAAGAAAAACATATAACATGAAGTGTACCGTTTTAGCCATTTTAAAGTGAAGAATTCAGTGGCATTAAGTACATTCACAAGGTTGTGTGACCTGATACAGCCGCTGTTTATTTCCAATACTTTTTCATCATCCCAAACTGAAACTTTACCTATTAAACCATATCCCCATTCCCACCTCTCAGACCTGGTATCTTTTATTCTACTTTCTATCTCTGTGAATTTGACTATACTAGGTACTTTATATGAATAAAACCATACAATGTTTGTCCTTTTGTATCTGGCTTATTTTGGTTAGCATGCTTTCAAGGTTCACCTATGTTGTAGTACGTGTGAAATTTCATTCCTTTCTGTGGTTAAATAATATTCCATTGTGCATATCTTTAAACATGCACACAACAGTTTGTTAATTCATTCAGCTGTTGATGTACAATTGGGTTATTTCTAACTTTTGGCTAATGTGAATAATGCTATAATAGGCTCAGCGCCTGTGGCTCAATGGGCTAAGTCGCCAGCCATGTACACCTGAGCTAGCGGGTTCAAATTCAGCCCAGGCCCGCCAAACAACGACAGCTGCAACCAAAATAATAATAATAATAATAATAATAATAAAATGGCTGGGCGTTGTGGCGGGCGCCTGTAGTCCCAGCTACTTGGGAGGTGGAGGCAAGAGGCTCTCTTGAGCCCAGGAATTGGAGGTTGCTGTGAGCTGTGATGCCACAGCACTCTATCCAGGGTGACAGCTTGAGGCTCTGTCTCAAAAAAAAAAATGCTATTATGAACAGTGGGTGCACGTGTCCATTTGAGTCCCTGATTTTGTTTCTTTTGGGTATATACCCAGGAGTGGAATTGCTGGATCATTATGGGTAATAACTTTTAGAGAAATTGCCAAACAGAAGTTGCACCACTTTACATTCCCATTAGCAGTACAGCAGGATTTCAATTTCTCCTCACCTTAGATAACACTTGTCCTTCTGGTTTTTTGTTTGTTTGTTTGCTTGCTTGTTTTGTTTTTGAGACAGTCTCTCTATGTCACCCTCGGTGGAGTGCTGTGGCATCACAGATCACAGCAACCTCAAACCCTTGGGCTCAAGCGATTCCCCTGTCTCAACTTAGCCTCCCAAGTAGCTGGAAGAACAATTGCCTGCCGCAATGCGTGGCTATTTTGTTTGTTTGTTTTTTGTTGCAGTTGGCATTGTTTTAGCTGGCTGGGGTGGATTTGAACCCACCAGCCTGGGTGTATGTGGCTGGTGCTATACCCACTGAGCCACAGGCACCCCCATCCTTCTGGTTTTCTGATAGCTGTCTTTTGATGGCTTGATACTTCACTTTTGTGTGTGTGTGTGTTTGTTTTTTGTTTTTTTTTGAGACAGAGTCTCACTATGTTGCCCTTGGTAGAGTGCCATGCTGTCACAGCTCACAGTAACTTCAAAATCTTGGGGTCAAGTGATTCTCTCTTGCCTCAGCCTTCCAAGTAGCTGGGACTACAGGTGCCTGCCACAATGCCTGTCTATTTTTAGAGACAGGGTCTTGCTCTGGTTTAGGCTGGTCTCAAACTCATGAGCTCAGGCTATCCACCCGCCTCAGCCTCCCAGAAGGCTGGGATTACGAGTTTGAGCCACCATACCAAGCCTGATGCTTCATTTTTTTTAAATGTTGTACTCAGCATTTTAATATGCCATTGTATGGATATACCACCATTTGTTTATTCACCTACTGACATCTTTATTGCTTCCAAGTTTGGGGACTCATGCATAAAGCTGTTATAAATATCCATGTGCAGATTTTTGTGTGGATGTAAGTTTTCAATTGATTTGGGTAAATACCAAAGAGTACAATTGCTAGATCATATGGTGAGAGCATGTTTAGTTGTATAAGAAGTTGCCAAACTGTCTACCAAAGTGGCTGTGCCATTTTGCATTTCTACCAGCAATAAATGAGAATTCCTTTTGAATCTACATCCTCATCAACATTCGGTATTTTTAGAGGGAGGAGCCAAGATGGTGATCTGTAGCCAGCTTTCCGCAGAGGTTCCCGTCCAGAAGGAGAGTTAAAGGACAGAAACATTCGGTATTTTCAGTGTTTTGGATTTTGGCCATTTTAATAGAGGTATAATAGTATCTTATTGTTTTGATTTACAATTCCTTAAAGACATATGATGTGTAACACTTCTCATATGCTTATCTGTCATCTGCATGTCTTCTTTGGTGAGGGTCTAGTTCTTTGACCCATTTTTATATTGGGTTCTTAATTTTTATATGGTTGAGTTTTAAGAGTTCTTTGTATATTTTGGATACCAGTCCTTTATCGGATAGATTTTTGCAAAGGTTTTCTCTAAGTATGCCTTATCTTTCAGGAGAGCAGAAGGCTTTAATTTTTATAAATTCAAATTTATCAATTTGTTTCATAGATTGTGCTTTTGGTGCATATCTAAAAAGTCATCACTAAACCAAAAGTCACCTAGATTTTATCATAATCTCATTTTTGAAGAAAATTTTTGTAATTTTTATCTTTCTATTAATCTGTGCTTTCTAATTTTCCTACACTGCAAATTTTAAGTCTATAGACATAATTGAAACCTCCAGCTGGGGATGGGGAAGGAGCGTATGTGTGTGTGTGAAAGATTTTGCTTAGGCTATTGACCAAGGAGGTTCTTAAAACAAGAGGCTGGGCCAATAGGCCCCACACACTGTCCTCATGCTTCATAAGCAGCTGCTGTGCCGTATGGTCAGGTGGGAAAGTATGTGGAAAGGAATAGATAAACCAGGAGGGAGAATGCGAAACTGAACACAACCCTTCACTGTATAGCGTCCTCATGACCAGTTACTATTTCCAAGGCCTTAGTATTCTTCTCAGAAATCTTTTCATAAAATTTTAAATTTATTTCACTGTGCCGCACAGTAAGAAATATAGCTTACAAAGTGACCCTGTATACATTTTATGGGACAATCCTACTTTTACTACATGTGATGCCCCTAGAGTTTCATTAAAACAACCCTGGAAGTGACTCTGTAAAATGATTTGTGACATACTAATGGGTCTGGACCTGCAATTTGAAAAACATCACCTTAGGATCATTTTATATTTTTGATTAAAGAATTGTACTTTGATCTTTTGATTTAAAGATAGCTGCTTTTAGAAGATAAGGACAATATTGTGGGATACAAGGTAAGCTTTGCCTTTGACTAGAGTGATGCAAGAAAAGAATTCCCAAGCCGGTTGGAAGATCTAGCAGAGATGGACACCTACTAAACGCCTTTGACTAAATAAAACCCTACTCTCTATGGGCTGATGCTCCCTGATCTACAGGCATATCTAAATGAACATTTATTGGAGCATTGTTTATAGTAATTAAGAGGTGAAACAAACTTTAATAGGGAAATTATTATAACTTTTAAAAATTGAGATTGCCCTGGGTAGAGTGTATGGCATTATAGCTCTTTTTTTTTTTTATTAAAAATTGTCTCAATAAACAATATTTTTAGAGACAAGTTCTTGCCATATTGCCCAGGCTGGACTTGAATTTCTGGGCTCAGAGCATCCTCCTGTCTCAGCCTTCTGAGTATCTGAGACTATAGGTGTGTACTATATCCATCTGCAAGTCAGTAACCTCAAATTCTTGGGCTCAAGCAATTCTCTTGCCTCAGCCTCTCAAGTAGCTGGGACCACAGGTGCCTGCTACAGCGCCTGGCTATTTTTTGTTTGTTTGTTTCTTTGTTTTTAGCAGGCCCGGGCCAGGTTCAAACCCACCAGCCCTGGTGTATGTGACCAGCACCCTAACCACTGAGCTATGGATGCTCAGCCAATAGGGGAATTATTGAATAACTTGTGATATATTTGTGCTACAAAAAAAAAGAGAGAACCCTTTCCCCAGGAATGCAAAGGAATCCAACAGGAATACAAAATCTAGAGCAATGATTCTCAAATGGTGAATTGGCTGGATCCTGGATAAGTGGGGCGATACATATAAGAAAGGGGAGAAGTGAGTGGATTGAGAAGGCATATCAATTATAACAGACATATTTGAGAAACGAACATTAAAAGCTGTTACTTTTTTTCTCTTTGTAATATAGACTATAAAACAGTGGAACTTCCTATTATGTTCTTGGTTCTTGGGAATTTACAGAAGATATTGTACTCTAAATACTTCAGGACTGTCTCCCCCCAAAAGTTGTATCAGAAGTTTTAGAGAGAAGCCATAAGACTTTATGTTTTTAAAAGTTGGGAAACACTCATTTAAAGACCTGGAATAAACATATAAAATTTGCTTTTTAAAGAATTATTCCAAAAAAAAAGAATTATTCCTTGGAGAAAAAAGTAATGGTATACATGTGGTTCTTGCTGGCTTTTTTCAGATGACATAATAAGAGTAATCACTGAACAAAGGACAACTTATTAGAAGGCATACTCTATAAGTAAATGAGTCATTAACACTATATCAGCAAACTATAGTCCTGCTATAAACTATTACATAGGACCCCCCTAACATACTATAGTACTGCTATAAACCCTTACATGGGAACCCCCTAATATACTATAGTCCTGCTATAAATCATTACATGGAAACCCCCAACATACTATAGTCAGGCTATAAACCATTGCATGGAAACTCCCTAACATACTATACTTCTGCTATAAACCCTTACATGGGAACTCCCTAACATACTATAGTCCTGCTATAAAGCATTGCTCTCTGCAAGGATAACAAGAATCACTATTAAGCAATCTCAATTGTTAATGATGTCATTGCAATAGTTTGGGAGTTCTGATGAAGGCTAAAGCTGACATCCACCAGTAATACAAGCACACACAGCTCCCACTCCCTTCCCCATAAAAAACTTTAATACTTTCCAGCCCTGACCACAGGCTCTATGAACACTTCTATCTTTTTATCTGAGATGGCTCCATTTTATAGGCCATTGTATGCCTTTAAAAGCAAAAAATGTATAATAGAATCATTAAAAAGGAAACAAAATCCAAACAAGATCCCAAGTCATTTTTTAAAATCAAAAAAATTGTCTTAATAAACAATATTTTTAGAGACAAGTTCTTGCCATATTGCCAGGCTGGACTTGAATTCCTGAGCTCAGGGGATACTCCCTGTCTCAGCCGTCTGAATATCTGAGACTATAGGTGTGTACCATATCCATCTCCAACTCATTTTGAATTAATGTGTTTTTTATTTTCCGAGTAAACACAAAGGAATTAGGCTTTATAGATGAGGCTAAAACATTTAATCCTTCATAGAGGAAAGGGATAAACTTAAATATAAAAGACACCTTGATTCAAAGTGAATGTGGTCAAATATCCAAATATCCAATGAGTGTTTGAAAAATTAAATTTAGCTCTAGTTTCTAGAGAAACAAGAGGTAATGGGTAATAACGTGTAAAAACAATGCCAGGTAGTCTTAACTAATACAATAAGACACAAAAAGGAGGGTGGCGCCTGTGGCTCAAACAAGTAGAGTGCTGGCCCCATATGCTGGAGGTGGCGGGTTCAAAGATAGCCCAGGCCAAAAATTGCAAAAAAAAAAACAAAACACAAAAAGGAAATGAAAGGTATAGTGATTGGGAAGGAAAAAAATCAAATTCTCTTTGTTTACAGGTAACATGAATTTTTTTTTTTTTTTTGAGACAAAGCCTCAAGCTGTCGCCCTGGAGAGAGTGCTGTGGCATCACAGCTCACAGCAACCTCCAATTCCTGGGCTCAAGTGATTCTCTTGCCTCTGCCTCCCAAGTCGCTGGGATTGCAGGTGCCCGCCACAACACCCGGCCATTTTTTGGTTGCAGCCGTCATTGTTTTTTGGCAGGCCTGGGCTGGATTCGAACCCGCCAGCTCAGGTGTACGTGGCTGGCGCCTTAGCAGCTTGAGCCACAGGCGCCGAGCCAATAACATGAATATTTTTATAGAACTTTAGAAAGAACAGACGGAAAAACCTCTTGGAAGTAAAAAGCAATTATAGCAAAGTTACCAGATACAAGGTTATTATACAGAAGCCAATCACTTTCCTATATACCAACAATGGACAAATGGAATTTGAAGTTAAAAACACAGTATCATTTATATTAGCACTCAGAAAAAAAAAATACTCAAGTATAAACCTTACATAAGATTTGTGTGTAATCTTACACACTTACACACATATATACATACTAAATTCTGATGAAAGTTATCAAAGAAGAACTAAATGAAAGTGAAATATTCCATGTTTGCCAATAGGAAGACTCAATATTACCAAGATCTCAATTCCTCACAACTTGGTCTATAGACACAATGCAATCCCAATTAAAATTCTAGCAAGCTACTTTGTGGATATTGATAAATTGCTTCTAACGTTTGTATGGAGAAGCAAAAGATCCAGAACAACCAACTTAGCTTGTAAGGAGACTAAAGTTGGAGGAGTGACACTACCCAACTTTGAGATTTACTATGAAACTATAGTAATCAAGACAGTGCAGTACTGGAAAAAGAACAGACAAATAGATTAATGGACCATAATATCAAGCCTCAAAATAGACCCACATAAATATAGTCAACAGATATTTGACAAAGGAGTAAATGCCATATAATGTGGCAAACATAGTCTTTTCAACGAATGATGCTGGAACAACTGGACGTCAATATTCAAAAGTGAATCTAGACACAGACCTTACCCCCTTTACAAAAAGAAGGATTAAAAGATGTTGCCCTGAAATTTACAGGATAACATTTGGATCATAGACCTAAATGTAAAATGTAAAACTATAAAATCCCAAAAGATAACACGTGAGAAACCAAATGATCTTGAGTAATGTGATGACTTTCTAAATGCAAGAACAAAGACATGATCTGTGAAAGAAATAACTGATAAACTTCACTAAAACTAAAAATTTCTGCCAATGTCAAGAGAATAAGAATGTATGCCATGAATTGGTTAAAAAATATTTTCAAAAGACACATCTGATGAAAGACTATTATCTGAAATATACAAAGAACTCTTAAAACTCAACCATATGACTATATGACTATCCAGAGACATACATACAAGGCTGTATAGCAAACTGGTTGAGGGCAGAATCTATGAATTATCAAATACCCTCATTGCAATCCTGACTCCAGAGTAGTGTTGACCTTGATAAATTGCTTAATTTCTTAGGACACTTATTACTTCATTTGTAAAATGTTATTCACTCCATAGATTACTTTTAGGGATTAAATTATTCAATTAACATAGTATGAAATGTTGAAGATGGTTATTTAATAAATAAACATTTAATGGCAAAAAAACCCCCTCAACAATAATAAAATAAAAACTAAATTTAAAAATAGGCAAAAAGTTTAGGTAAAAGAGGTAAAAATTATGTTGATTAGTAGCATGTAAGCACTCTAATCAAATAATCAATACATCAAATCCCACAATGGCATAAATGTGTGTATGATCTATGTACAAACGGCTTAATAAAAAGAATAACAAAAATTAAAAAAAATAGTCAAAAGATCTGAACAGATACCTTACCAAAGAAGGTATATAGATGGCAAATAAGCATATTAAAAGGTATTATACATCATATGTCATTAAGAAATTGCAAATTAAAACAAGATAGCACTACATAGACATTTAAATGGTCCAAATCCAAAACACTGACCATAACAAACACTAGCAAGGATGAGCAGGCAACAGAAACTCTCATTCATTACTAATGGGAATACAACCACTTTGGAAGACAGTTTGGCAGTTTTTCACAAAACTGAACATACTCTTTCCATATGATCCAGCAATAGCAATCCTTTGTATTTACCCAAATGAACTAAAAACTTATATCCACACAAAACCTGCACATAGATATTAATAAAATCTTTATTTGGGATCATCAGAGCTTGTAAGCAACCAAGATGTCCTTTAGTAGATGAATAAACAAACTGTGATATATCCATAAAATGGAATATCATTACTTAGCATTTAGAAGAAATGAGGGATCGGACTATGAAAAGACATGGAAGAAAATATACATTGCTAACTGAAAGAAGTCAATCTGAAAAGGTTCTATATTGTATGAGTCCAACTATAGGCAATCCCCAAGTTACAAATACCTTACTTATGTACAGCTCACACTTACAAGTGGAGGCTATTATTGTAAGTCCTGGAGTTACAAACATCCAACTGACATACAACATCCACTTACAAATGCAGATTATTACTCATAGGTAAATGTACCTGTTCCCACTTACATACAAATTCAACTTAAGAACAAACCTACAGAACTGATCTTGTTTGTAACCCAGGGAATGACTGTAATATGACATAGTGGAAAGGGCAAGACTATGCAAACAGTAAAAGGATAAGTTGTAGCCAAGGGGTGCAGGGAGGAAGGAATGAGTAGGTAGAGCACAGAGGGTATTTTGGGTTTTTTTGTTTTGTTTTGTTTTGTTTTGAGACAGAGTCTCATCACATTGCCCTCGCAAGTGCTTTGGCGTCACAGCTCACAGCAACCTCAAACTCTTGGGCTTAAGGATTCTCTTGCCTCAGTCTCCCGTAGCTGGGACTACAGGTACCCACCACAAAGCCCGGCTATATTTTTTTGTTGCAGTTGTCAATTGTTTAGGAGGCCCAGGCCGGGTTTGAACCCGCCAGCCTTAGTGTATGTGATTGGTGCCCTAACCATTGAGCTACAGTCCCGAGTCCACAGAGGATATTTTGGATAATGAAACTATTCTACATGATCTAAAGTGGTGGTTATACATTTATCAAAATACATGCATACTTTATTCATCATGCACTTATCAAAAGCCAGAGAATGAATGCTCTTTCAAGAGTAAACCCTAATGTAAACGATGGACTTTGGGTGATAATAATGTGTCCATGTAGGTTCATCATTGTATCAAATTTACCGCTGTGGTGCAGGATGTTGATAGTACAGGTGTTTTTATTAGGGAAGTAGGTATATGGGAACTTTTTGTATTTTCCACTTGATTTTACTATGAACCTAACATTGCTCCAAAAAAGAAAGCTTATTAATAAAGAAAACACATACACAAAATACAAATAAATGCCTAGTGAGAAAAACTGACCTCCCCTGTGCTGAAGAAAGTCCTAAAAAAAAAAAAAGAATTATAAATAAATGAAGTCATAGAGGTGCTGCAAATTTTGCCTAATGGTTACATTTTTGGTTGGAAACCAGGGATTCTGCCTTCTGTCAACATAAATGAATGAGTAAAACAAAAATCTCAATCTATGAAGGTTTATTAAGCCAAGATTTTGATGCTGCACCCAGGAAAAACACCAACTGCAGATAAGCTGTGGCTTATCTGTTTTTCCAAAGAGCACGGTGGAATCTTCAGCATTTTAAAGGCATAAGGAGAAAGGGGAAAAGGTGAGTGGAGGGCTGAGGGGAGCAGAGGATGATGAGGTTACATTCTTGTGAGGCCCAAGAAATCTACATTTTACAGATAATAAGAAAGTGAAGGGAACATCAGTCATGAAGAGGTCCCTGTCTAGAAGATGCCAGATCCTGTCTTATCTCCAGTTTTGTTACCTGTTAGATAAATTTGTAATTCATTATTAGTGTGGAATTGAACAGGCTTTAATTTTAGGTGCTAGATATAGGTACAATTTTTATGTCCTTGTTTATAGGAAATTAACAAAAAAATTGTCTTAATGAATGATCTGTGGGGACAGTTCTTCACAGCTGCCTGAGTTATTACCTTTTATTTTGCATAAGGAGTTAGGAGAGGCCCTGAGACTTTTTCTTTTTTTATTTCCTAACAGGGATGAAAACAAGGATAAAAAGATGTTGTCAAAGGACAATGTGACATCAGAGAATGTGTGGTATTTTGGTAAAGATTCCAAAAGAACCTCAAAAAATGGGACAAGAAAGTAGAATAGGGCCATCTGGCTGTATGAACTAGAGGAAATGAAAGCAGATTATAGACTGAATCTTTCTTTGGTACTGTTGCAGCCAAGAAAGCTCTGAAGATGTATTTGGAAGGTAGTAAGATATATGTGGGCAAAGTGTCTGTATATAAAACTCATAAATTTCTCTGCAGAGAACGTACTTATTTATAAAGGTGAAGTAGTAGGAGGAGGGGGATGCTCTGTAGCAGAAAGAAAAGAGGGAATAAAAAGGCAGTTAAGGAACCTTTCTCTTTTATTATAAGTATGAAGTCCGATAAGCAACTTCCTAATTGGCTATGACCAGAGTTCTCAGATACTGTTATGTTAAATACAAATGTAAAAGATGAGCCTTTGATCCTTGATATGGGTTTCTTGCTATGGGAGTGACAATTATCTGGAAGACTCAAAGTAAATATTGGTGATTTCCTGAAAAGTAAAAGGGCTTCATCAGGTGAAAACAGAGTTAAAAGAAACCTATTAAAGGGGGAATGGGGAGAATCAAAGCACATTCAAAAGGTAGAAAAGAAAGCCCCATTTTTTCATTGAGAACAACAGAGAAGAAAGCAAACTGAGATAGTTGTCATGGCCTTCTGCAAAGCAAGTGTTGTATACATCTTTAAATTTGGTGTCAGGACTCTTTCTTTTCCTCAAAATGGTCCAGGAAGATCAATCAGGCCAAATATTCAAAACTCACTTCTAGAAACTACACAGCCACCATCTCATCACATTCAACCTGCTTCCCAGTGGTAGAGCCTGAACTATGACAACAGGTTAACTATACAGTAACTACAGGGGATTTCTCTCATCACAGGGAGAGCTATGAAACCTTGGAATTGAGCTAGTTCCTGTAACTACAAGGATTAGAAAAGAGTGGCCAACATTACCAAAGTTATCAGTGCCCTGCATTTGTGCTGTGTCCTGTAGACCTGTGTAAGGGTCGAGTAGGAAGCTTTAAAAATTCATCTCCTTTATCCTGGGTTTGAGCCAGAGAAATTTAGCTTGAACAGTATCTGTACATACAAGTGAAAATTATCAGATTGGTCAATAATTGGCTCATGGAAGCATGTCCCTGGGAGCCTCAGGGAAAGCCATATCCCTAACATAGAAGGCGACCAGCCACAAGGGTTTGGAAAATCAACAGAACCAAGGCCTATAGAAAATGCAGAATCCATAGCACAGATCCTAAGCTCACTGTGAACATTTGCATCAACCCTGAGACTTAATAAAAACCATCAAAAAAGAATCCCCTTATCCTCTTCAGGTCTTTGAGGAAATTCAAGTTCCAAAGGGTCTAGTTCTCCAGTGACTGGCTGTTGCTTTAGGAATCCAGTGCCTTTCCACAGTGTTCTTTGGATCCTGTTTCTACTCAGCCCTTAGTAGCTTACAGACTAGTTTTAATTTTCGTGTTTGTAGACCTTGAAAGTGTCCACTAAACACCTCTCTCTCCCTCCATTCCTTCCTGTTTATTCAAGAAGACATAGTCATCCCGACTGCACAAGCTACACTCAGAAAATGTTTGTAGAAGAAACAAATTATTGGTGTTAAAGGAGTGTAATAACTGCATTAAATAGGGCTCAATCTGTGCTTCAGGGGCCCAGAGTAGAGAACAGGGAGTGCCTCTACATTTTGCTAACAAATTTTACTTGCTCAGTGCAATCACACCAGCCAATCTCTGATGATGGTGTTATGTTCCTTAACTGTTGCTCTTCTGCTTCTGTAGGAAGTCAGCACTGTGGATTTTAATAAAGACTTAGTCCGGGTCCCCAGAGGCTAAAGATACACCATAATTGTGTTCTCATGTATATAAGAGCTTCATGAGCTTTTTGTAAATATTAAATAGCAGTAGAGCCTCCCTGAGACCTCAGTCTTGAGCAGAGGCCAAGAGGACTCAATTTCAGACCTTGGAAACCCCAAAATAGCTCTGTTAATTTAGAGTTGACATGTTTTCCTGGGCTGACTGAAGCCAGTGCTGCTGTGATAGATAAATAGGGGTGGATAGAGGAACAGTGGGTCTACAGAGATGGAAACTAAAAATAACATGTAAGCTACTGCCAGGTAACTGGTGAGGATGGTTAATAACAGGCTCTAAGAGGAATGAAGTGAGGCACTGGATTTCTTTTCTTTTTTTTTCTGTTAGATCAGTTTTAAAATTTTAATAAATACCTATAATTTTTTACAGATGAATATTACACAGAATTTTTTTTTTGAGGCGTTGTTTATTAAGTTAAAAGTCATCACCTAGTGAAAGAAAGCTGTGTGGAAAGGCTATCCAAATTATGACAGCCTGGAAAACACAACATGATTGAGATAGTAAAAAGATCAATAGTTGCCACTGAGCTCATGAGAAGAGTCTTAAAAATATCAGGAAGCTGTCAAGCTCATGGGGACTAAAACACTTTCCTCAAAATTCTAATTTTCACCTAAAAGCTTGAATTTTGTTTTTGCTTTTTTTTCCAGTGGTAAGACAGAATTTATTTACAGAAAAGAATACAGAAAACACTAAAGGTCCTGGTAGAGAGAGAGAGAACTCAAGTGAGGAGAGAAAAGCTCTCTCCGTTTCTCTCCCAGTCTTTCCCCATCACCCCTTTTCAGCTTTTAGTCTTGGGGTATATATAGATGTATGGGTTCCTTGGCCAGGAAACGAATGAACACAGTCCCTTTGCCAGGGGCAAGGTGAGTGAATGTATCAATGAATGAACACAGTCCCTTCCGCTGGGGCAAAGTGAATGAATGTTATCAATGAATGGACAAAATCCATTCATAGAATTGAGGCCTAGGAAATTCACATGAAATTGACCTAGGTATAAGAAATGGGGGTTCCACATTTAGTCCTAAGTGTAAAGTGAAGGACACCAAGGCACAGGTGTCCCTTCAGCAGTTGTCCGGCCTTTTTGGCTATTGCAGCCTCCAGTGAGGGTTGGAGGTCCCCCTCCTTGCCTGTCATCCAGCCCGCTGGCTCTTCAGCTGGCTGCCGCAGCACCGACACAGCCAAGGAGGAGGCGGCAGGTCTGCCAGCTCCACTGAGCTAGCTAGGGTGCCAAATATCCTGCATCAGTTCTCCCTCTCCGAGTAGAAACTCCAACTGCTGTTAGGGAAAAAGGGCGAAAACTCTATCTAACTGCTTCCTGCTGAATTGGGTGATGATAGAAAGGGGCAGTTAGGGTTTCTCCGGAGGGAGAATGATACAGGGGTTCATGGACTAGAACCATCTTTATTGCATGTGGCTTGATGACATTTCTGGAAAACATAAATCTGATCAGTATAATCAGTAATAGGCAAAGGTAGAACAGCGTCAGGTCAGAAGCACTTATTCAGTGATGCTAAAAGAAAACCATATTAGGATTTTTCTTGCTGTTTCCTAAATGATAACTTCAAACTTTTCTTTTGGCTCACAAGTGTAGGTGGTCTGTGGTTGGCTGTCTTCATTGTCTGCCTCCATAGAAGATGGAGGGTTCCAGGACTTTACTCGTGAATGATGCACGCAGGAATCGACTCCTATAACTTGAACAGCTGTAGAAGAAGACAAGATAACAGGAAAGGGGACTTCCTAAGTTGGAGTTAGGGAAGGTGAATTAGAGGGGAGAGTTTTGATCATGACTAGATCTCCAGGAGGGAAAATTTCCTGTTTTAGTTAGTATGTCCCTCCCCAAACGGGGAGCAGGACTTTCAGGGACGATTAGGGAGGCATGAGAGAATAGCAAGTCATCCCAATTGCAGCTTAGAGGCTGGGAGAAAAATTTGGTAACCGGCTGTCCAGACATCCCCTGTATAGTTACGGATTTGGGAGAAAAAAGACCAGGGTTAGAGAGAAGTACAGTAAAGGTTTCCAGGGTCCAAAAGAAATTTTCTCTCCTGGCGCTCCACTATAAGGCAAACCTGGGGCTCTCGAGGGGTGATGACACAAGTTGGAGCCCTGAGAATTTGCCCCAGGCACCCTCAGTCCAGTTTGGGTTCCAATGGGGTCACTGTCCCAGGAGGCCTCCGCCTCTGGGAACAGGCCACCCTCCGTGGTCACCCTTGCATTCTGGACAGGGGCCAGGGGGCTTGCCCAGCCAGTGGTGCTGCTGGGGACGGTCTTTTCTGAAGTGGCCAGTCTGACCACAATGGAAGCACTTGTTTTTGGCTCCTCTGGTTTCACTCTGCCCCTGAAAGTTGCTCATTTGTTGGAGTGCCATTACTAGAGCTGAAAACTGACCATCTTCATATTCTCTCTTTAGGATTTTTATTTATTTAAAGATAAAATTAGAATAGTAAACTCAAAAATTTTTCTTTTTTTTTTTTGTAGAGAAGAGTCTCACTTTATCGCTTTAAGTAGAGTGTCATGGTGTCACATAGCTCACAGCAACCTCCAACTCCTGGGCTTAGGTGATTCTCCCGCCTCAGTCTCCCAAGTAGCTGGGACTACAGGTGCCTACCACAACGCCCGGTTATTTTTCTGTTTTGCAGTTCAGCTGAGGCCGGGTTTTGAATCCGCCCCCTTCAGTATATGGGGCCAGCACCCTACTCGATGAGCCATAGGTGCCGCCCTTAAAAAATTTTCTTTGAGACAGAGTCTCACCGTGTCACCCTTGGTAGAGTGCTGTGGCATCATAGCTCACAGCAATCTCAAAACTCTCTGGCTCAAGCGATCCTCTTGCCTCACCTTCCCAAGCAGCTGGGACTACAGGCATCCTCCACAACGCCTGGCTAATTTTTAGAGATGGGGTCTTGCTCTTGCTCATGCTTGTCTCGAACTCCTGAGCTCAAGCAATCCACCTGCCTTGGCTTCCCAGAGTCCTAGGATTACAGGCGTTAGTAACTGAGGCATTTATGGCTTTTAATGATACTTCTAGAATCATAGATCCATAGGATATCAGAGTAGGAGAAGAGAGAGATCTTTACATGCTAATTTAGCTCTCGGAACTTAGCAAACACAAAGCGACAGAAAGAAGCAGGTAAGTCCCTCCTTATCTGGCACGTAGGGAGTGTATGCAGCAAGTGAGCAAGAATTGTAAACTTGAGGCACCCGCAGGAACCTCCTATTTCTCATAGGCAGGAACCTCTCCAGGCTGAGATGATTCTGAATTTAAGATTTGTATTTTGCTATGATACTGCACCAAACAAACCAAAATACTTTACCTACTGCCCTATGAAATAGTGATCTGCCCTAATACCAAAGGAGAAACTAAGTGGGAATTTATAAAAGATGGTGGCAGCTTCAAGCCTTCCTCTAGGATTTCCAAGGATAATTTTTATCATATCCATTTTTTCTTTCTTTCTTTTCTTTTTTTTAAACAGAGTCTCAAGCTGTCACCCTGGGTAGAGTGTGGTAGTGTCATAGCTCACAGCAACCTCAAACTCTTGGGCTCAAGCAATCCTCTTGCCTCAGTTTTTCTATTTTTTGGCAGAGACTGGGGGTCTCACTTTTGCTCAGGCTGGTCTTGAACTCATGAGCTCAAGCAATCCACCCACATCAGCTTTCAGACTGCTAGGATTACAGGCATGAGCCACTGCACCCAGCCTATCATATCCATTTTCTTTTTTTTTTAAATAATTTTATTGAATCATAATTATGTACATTGGTGCAATCATAGGGCACGATTCATATACATTCTGAAATATTTTGTTCATACTGTTAAAGATAGCCTTCATGGCATTTTCTTGATCACTATATAAAGACATTGATACTCTACCTTTAATAAGTTTCACCAGTACCCTGCTAAGATGCACTGTAGGTGTTGGGTTTTTTTCTTAGTTTCTTGGGAAAGTTTTTCTTAAATTTCCCATTATCATTCTGACTGGAGTAAAAAAGAAGTGTATTTTCATGTGCAGTTACCCATACAGGCATTTAAGATACACATTTCTTCATATGTAATTGTGACTTTGAACCCCTGATTCTCAGATTTTCAGACTTGAAAATCCATGGTTTTGGCTTCCCTAGTCTTCCAACTTGAAGATGACAGATCATGGGACTTCTCAGCTTCCATAACACATGAGCTGCTCTCTCATATATCCTATTGGTTCTGTTTCTCTGGACCCAAATATAACCACTAATGGGGAAATCAAGAGAATTGCGTTGGAGCCAGTTCTGTAGAGAACCCAGGAGTGATGTCAGTAGTGAGGTGAGGTCAGTGGTGAGGGAAGCTCAGTAGTAGTGCTATTGCTTCCTACCTGCGTGACCCCAAATAAGGTCTTACTAGGGAGACAGTGAGCTCTGTAGGCTGAATATGAGCCAGTCACACTTTCTCATACATTAGTTTATTTAATCTTTACAGCTGTATTATGGAAGGCATGGAGCCTCAGGCATAAAGGATGTTCCTAAATATTAAGCTGTAATTCAGATTAAACTTGGGCAAGAGAGAGCAAATTTTTATCCACTTTAAAAGTATAATATGCAAATTAAGGTCTCTTGGGAATAGAGATAGAGAGTAGTACTCCAAAAATTAGCAGACTTTGAAGAAAATTTTTTTGTTCTTTTAGAGACAGGTTCTCACTCTATCACCCAAGCTGGAGTACAGTGATGGAGTCACAGCTCAGTCTAGCCTTGAACCTCTAGGCTCAAGTGATTCACCTATCTCAGACTCCTAAGTAGCTGTGACTACCAGTGTGCATTACAACATCATACCTGTCTATCTAATTAATATATATTTTCTTCCTTTAACAACGTCTTGCTATATTTGTTTACAAGACCTTCCTATAACAAGGTCTTGCTATATTTTCCAGGCTGGTTGTGAATTTCTGGCTTCAAGGAATCCTCCCGCCTTGGCCTTCCAAAGCACTGCAGTTACTGGCAGGAGCCACTGTACTCAGCCAGTGACGAATTTTTGAGTCACTAATTGCTGCTGCAATAAACCTAACAAGAGAGGGAAGAAATAGAGGCAGCAACCAGGAAAAGCAATGGGAAATATAAAGATGTCACTAATATATTTAAATGTCCTCTATTAAATGGGCAGGAGTTGCTGATCACAGAAGAAAGAAAACAGAGTTCTCAAGAAGCAATGGTCAGGTTGGGATTCTTAGTAGTGCTCTTCATCCTGGTCACCAGAAGCCCAAGACACAAGTGTAGTTTTTATAACAATAGCTAAGGATTCACTCTCCCCTGGTTTCCATATCTACTTAGAAGTACAACCTGTAGACTTTATTTGTAGATGAGGAATCTGAGGGTACTGAGAAAGTAAAACACCTGCCAAAGATGACGTAACTGGGAGGTTGGCAGGGCTGGTACCCAGGAAGTGTGACTTTGGGGACCTCCTCTCTTTATTCAAGTTAACCTCAGAGCTGATCTGTCTGTGCCTGCCAGTAGAAGGCAAAAGTGATGATAAAAATCTTCTATTTAGTGAGATTTATTAGCCTCTACTTTAGGCAAAATGTTAGTTTTTCATTCCTGAAATACTGGCTTATAGGTTCTCATATGTAATGTGTCTTTAAACCTCTCCATGCTGAGTAAGAGCTTGCTGAACATACTTAACATCCCATCACTCAAGAGGAAGTATTTTCTCCGTGCAGTCACGAACAGTCATTTGCTCTTGGGAACATTCATGTGTAATCTAACCCTTTGGTGATTGAGTGTGCAGTATAATGCTGGTCTATGGGAATTCCTGTTTACCAGATGGCTCATTATGATTTACACCCTCACAGACACCCCTTCACTGCCTGGTAAGACGGCTACCATCACTATTATTTTCTTTATAAATTGGACACATTCTTATATCAACAATTTATGTCTGTATCTGACTAACAACTAGGATTCCCTGAGGATGTGGCAGGTGAGAGATGCATGCACAGGGGACCCTAAATAGAATTAACAGGTTCTTTGTGTTAGCTCATTATCTCAACTTCATTGAGGCTGCTTTCTCTCACAGATGTCTTTTATCTAAATCACCAGTGCCTGGTTAGTAATTTTGCTTAAATTGTAAAAGATACATAGTTCTTTACAGAAAAAGCACGTTTAAAACACAG
This sequence comes from Arctocebus calabarensis, assembly GCA_963573935.1. Taxonomy (NCBI): domain Eukaryota; kingdom Metazoa; phylum Chordata; class Mammalia; order Primates; family Lorisidae; genus Arctocebus; species Arctocebus calabarensis. Next base: position 13,486 of record CAUYON010134548.1, on the reverse strand, counting down.
AAAACATAATAAAAATGTCTTCTGGGATGGCAAAGCAAGCTTATCGTATTGGTATAAATAAACGGTCCTTGTGAATTTCATTTGTATTATATCTGTCCCAAAGTTTTCATGATATACCATCCAATTCTCACCATATTTATTTATGTCCTTTTAATCAAAGTTAAGGGAGCCTTCTAGCATTTTTTTATACTGTGTTATTTTCTTTTACCAAACATTGATGTCTTTGATTTTAAATAAAAAAAATGAAAGGTTAGAGTCTGTGGTTGTCCTATATAATTAATACCACTTTACCTTTGCCTTTAATTCCCTTACTTTCTGTATGTTTATATTATATACCATTATTAATAATTTAGTCCTATCCAGAAAATTAACACATGATTTGATACATCTTTCATAATCAACTTAAATATAGAATGATTCACTGACAGGTCTGTTTGAGAAATTTATTTCAATTATCTGTTGAGATGAAAGAGCTGTTGGCAGCTTATAAACTTTCAAACCATATACATGAAGGATTTTCTCTATGAACCTTTAATGTAAAGGCAGGATTCAGAGAAAAATCACTCAAAAAGCGATATCTGTCTTTTTCCTTCATGACTCTCTCGCAGCACATCACTTCTGTGTTCTGCTGTACCTGAGGATTTCTGCTACCTAGGAAGGCTCTTCTCAAATACTTTGCTGGGTTTTTCTCTCTTGGAAGAAAAAAAGAAAAAAAGCTTTATTTCAGCACTTTGAATGTATCATCCCGTGTCTTCTGACCTTTGTTGTTTTAGGTGAGAAATCAGCTGTTAATCTTATGATTCCATTGTACAGCAACAGAGTAATTTTTTTTTTCTTTTTGCTTTTAAGAGCTTCTTTTTAGCCTTCAGTGTTTTGATGTTTTTAATATGGTTCTCTTTGACTTTATCCTACTTGGAGTTCATTGAACATTGAGCTTCTTGGAAGTGTAGATGAGTATTTTTCATCAGTTTGAGAAGTTTTTAGCTGTTATTTCTTTGAATATTCTTTCTCTTTCTCATCTCTTTCTTGTATTTATATTATTCACATATTGGTGTACTAAATGGTCTCCCACATTTCTGAGGCCCTGTTTATATTTTCTTCATTCTTTTTTTTCCTCTGTTTTTTGAGTTGCCTAATCTCCATTCATAAATCATTAGGTTTGCTTATTTCTTTTTCTCCTTATTTATATTAACTACTTATCCCTTCTAGTGAATTTTTCATTTTAATTATAAAATTAAACTCTTTTCCTTTGGTTCCTTTTTTAACAAATAATTTCTGTCTTTTTAATCTATATTTTCTATTTGATGAGACATTGTTTCTCATCAATGTTTTTTCCTTAGTTCTGTGGAAACATTTGTAATGGCTGCTTTGAAGTTTTTTGTCCGTTAATTCCAACATCCATGCCCTGCAAAGGAAATATTTACTGCCTATTTTTTTCTTTTTTTCCTATCTATGGGTCATAGTTTCCTGGACTTACATGAGTGGGTATGTGCGTGTTTGATTTTGAATGTCTGATAATTTTTTGTTGAAAACTGCACATTTTAGGTATTACAATGTGTCTGGGTAGTGTTTTTTCTCCCTTCCATAGAGGAAGTTTGTTGAGGTTGGTGCATTTGTTCGTTCAGAGATTCACTGTTTGAAGTCTTTTTTCCTCATGCTTTGTAACCATTGATGACCCTGCTTAGATGTTTTTCTTTGTTTTTGTCAGTCAACGTGACTACCTAGGAGTCATCCCCAGGACTGCCTAAAACGTTTATTGATAAAAGTTTTGTGCTTATGCTGTCTTAGCCAGTTAGATACATGTATGGCTTCCACAGTTCAGGGGATTTAGTTTTGTCCTGAGTTCAGCCAGATTCTAGCAGCATGGAGATTCTCTTTCCAGTCTCTCCCCAGAGGGTGCATGTCGACACACCTGCGCTCTTCCAGACCATGAGATATGAATGTGATCTTATTTTTAGGCCTGACATCCCAGGACTCACCCCTGGATTAGAGTAGCTTAATTTTCAGTCAGTATTTGGTCAAAGATTGTGCTTAAACCCCTTGAGCCAGTGGACTCAGCTGTGTTTTGCTGATTTATCTGTGTGTGGCCTGGGGAATGTTTTCCAAGTCTGTCCCACATTCTACTCTGATTACTCCTGAGTAAAAATAAAAACAGTGTGCGCCGTAGGGCATATGCTCAGCCTTCTAGACCCCTGAGAATGTGGGTAATCCCAGATCCACTCTTCCTGGATATCCCTCAGGTTCATTGTGTTAAATTCATGGCTGATCCACCATTTCACTTTTTGCTACCAATATAATGAAGCTAATAGCCCCCATGTTATTGCTTGCTACAAAATCCCCGTTGTTTTTAACAATATCCTTACATAGGCCCTTCTTCCTTAGCTGTTGTAGGTGAAGTAAGTCTCATCAGGCTGTAAGGCAGAGGTCTCTGACTTTAGGACCTGCCTTTCCTCCTGGAAAGAACCTCTTGGGCAATGAGCCAAAGTTTTGGGCAGGAGCAGTGGCCTGCTTCTCCCCCCAGAATGGCAACCCTGTATTGTGAACAGGCACTGGGGAGAGAAGGTATGGTGGCTCTGGTCTTTGTAGCCTGCCTATCTCAGTGTGAAATTGCTATTTTATGAGTGAGCTTGGGATGGGATATTCTTGGCCCTTGCTTAGAGCAAACCCTTGCCCCACAAGTGGGAACTGAGTGTGGGGGAAGGGACATGGAGTACTCTGACCTGCACCTGCCAAGAACTGTGCTCTGTAGCACGTGGTTGGGGTGAGGGCAATGGAGGGCACTTGTAGCCTGCCCCTTACAAGTGAAACTGCAGCCCCAGATGAGCTGCGGAGAGCAGGAACTCCTGTGGCCCTCCCCATCCGGAGTAGAGCTTCCATCATACAGACATGGACTGGGAAGAGCAAGTCATGGCCCCAGTGCTACAGATTCTCATTATTGTTACCAAGATTTAGCGTATTTTCCTGTAGTGATGTCTCCCCATTTGTTATATACTCTTAGGAAGATGTCCACAGGCTTTACTACTTTTGGAGGAGTTAAAGTAATAACTAGACCAATTATATGCTCATATTCCTTATGACATAGTAATTCCACTTAAAGGTGGACATTCTAGAGAAAACTCTCACTCATATGTGGCAGGAAACACTCAGGATGCTTGTGGCTACATTTGTTTTTCTTGTAATAGTGAAAGATGTAAAACAACCCAAACATACATCATTAGTAAAGAAATAAATTTTAATATATTCTTACAGTGGGACACTATACAGCATTAAATAAATGCCTACCTCTACAGAGAGCAGAATGTGTAAGTGAGAAGGGTATATACCATATGATACCATTTATGTCAGTAAGTTAAAAATGGAAAATAAATCTTTATGCTGTTTATGGATATGATATCACAAGTATCCTGTGGGCCCAATCTGAACCAGGAGCTGTTTTTGAGCAGCTCATAGGCTAAGAATGATATTTACCTTTTTAAAGTGTTGTAAAAATAGAACATGTGACGTAGACTGTCTGACCCTCAAATCCTAAAATCAATCTCTTTGCCTCTTTTTTAAAACAGTTGCAGGCCCCTATCGTACAGATGGTCTTTGTGCCCGGGGTTGCGTCCTCAGCCCAGGCTCAGTGGACAGTTCCAGCTTCCCGCCTTCAGCCTTTCCTTTTTCTCCCATGTTTTGGAACTTCAGCTATTTCTGGGTGCAGGGTGAAATAGCAAGAGTTAAAGCACCTTGAGGCAACCTGTAGTCAAGGGGAACATGAGTGGGTCAGTGATGATTGCTGTAGCTTCCTGTTCATCCAGGAAAGATGCTGAGATGTGTTCAGGGACCCAGCAGGATGGAGCTACACTGCCGACCGTGGTGCCTGGCTCCCTGGCCCCTCCCCTCTCTCTCCACTCCTTCCTTTGCTTGCCAGACCAACACTCATAGACTGCTGCCCCTTCTCATCTGCTTGAGAGACTGCTTTGGGGACCTCCAGGCTAAGACAGATATGTGGCCAGTAAAATAATAAAACTGATATTGGGAAGAAGAGTGGTTATCTCAGAGGGGACAGAGGAGCATCAAAGGGGTTTGAATTGAATTTTTTATATGTTATTTCTTTACTGTAAAATATCTATAACAAAGTGGCAAGATGTTCACTTTTAAAAGCTAAGTGTTTACATTTTAGAGTTCGACACAATGTGCCATATTTTTGTTTGAAACTGGTTTTTCTCTTTGACTTTTAATTCTTTAGGAACTTGAATTTTGTGGTGCTTAAGATCTGATTTCTACACTGGGACATTCATAATGTCTGGAGTAAAATTATTTCACTATAAAAATAAAAGAAAGCTGTCTGCATTTAACTAGTAGAGGATAGAGAATGCAGCGCAGTCAGGAGTTAAATTGAAAGAGACTTTTCCTCCATTATATCGTTCTTCATAGTGTAACTTTCTCTTCCAGCAGGATAGTGGCATCTAAAACCTTTTGCTTTACTTAAAGTGTTCTTCTGAGGTAAAATGGCAGGTTAGATATGCTCTGAGTTAGGAAATATGATGTAAGAGTAGATGGTAATTCACTCAAGAGAAACAGAATTTGTAGGAAACTATAAAATAATTCGTTGGGAAAATTACTCTGAGGTTTCAGAAAATTAAATCTCATTGGAGTTTTTCATATACTGTGTAAGAAGGGGAACCAAAACCAAAAAGGAAAATACAAAAAGTAGGAAAACAAACCAAAACCAAAAGGACAATAATTTTTAAAAAGTCTTCACTAAGAGAAAAGGATGTTTTTATTAGCAAATTTGGGGCTTGAGGCATGTAGGACTTTTTCCAGAGAGAAGCCATATGTTCTTTTGTGCTTGCCAGCCTTGTGACAATCACGATTCTGTGGTCCTGCAAATGAAAACAAAATGTTATGTAGCCCTTATGGCAGGAACGAAACCTTTTCCTAGAGCAGCATCCTTCTGTGATGCCAAGCTCTGATTTGGCTTAGTGGCTTTGCACCAAGAATATCTAAAGTGATGTTTTAAAATCATAAATCTTATGTTTCTTCCTACTATGGGCTTAATGTTTGTATCCACCCCAAACCATATGTTGAAGACTTAATCCCCAGTGTGAAATAATTTGGAGATGAGATCTTTGGACGGTAAATGACTCTTATAATGTAATTAGTGCCCTTAGATGTGTATGAAAAGGGAAAGAGAAAGATTTTTCTCTCCACACAAGCACAAGAGAAGGGTCAATGTGAAAACACAGTGAGAAGGCAGATGTCTATAGCCAGGAAGAGAGCCTCACAAAACTCAGCCATGTTGACACTCTGATCTTGGATGTCTACCCTCCGGAACCGTGAGGAGGTAAATTTCCATTGTTTAAGCCACCCAGTTGATAGTATTTTGTTATGGCAGCCATGGCTTACTAATAGAATATGAGGATTCTCTTGTTCTTAGGAGGAAGGCCTTTGCTTACTCCAAAAGGGCTTGCAGGGTCTGGCTTCTGCCAACATCTCCACCTTCATCTCCAGTGTTTTCTCCCTTCCTCTCTGATTTTTATTCATGCTGGCCTCTTGCAGGAGCCGTGCTTCCCCCCTATACCCCAGGACCTTTGCACGTCCTCTTCACAGAGTTTTTCAGGACTTAACACATGAAAGCATTCAGTAAATATTTTTCAAATTGATTAATGGCAAAGATTAGAAGGTATCCAGGTTCTAACATTGTGGTGACAGAGAAGGAAGAGATGCCGTAGGGAAATAAACATAAAAAGGCAGCACATTTGACTGCTTTGTCTGATCTTGACTGTTTTAAACGGGTGTTGAGTAGGCCAGCTCTTGCTGTCACCCTGTTTTCTCTAACTTCTTTTCATCATATTCTTATTGGTAGTTACGCTGTAATGTTACCCTTTAAAAAATAACCTGTTTAAGAAAATACTTGAAGACTCTGGCCAGAGTTGCTACTAATTGCCCTGTTGCCACTGGCATAGGAGTATTTGAAGAGAAAGAGGAAAAAGCAATTACAGTGATTGGGGGAATGCTATAAAAGGGAATTGAGTAGAAAAAGGAAGTTGAATGAAAAATGAGCAGACCAAATTAGTATAGAGGTTAGCGACTATTTCATTGCCCTCTTGTCTGAACATTGCAGGGCAGCCATGTGTCAGTTAGGGCTGCACTAGACGCGGAGAAATACAGACAAACACAGTCAAAATCACTGCCTTCCAGGAGCTCAGAAAAGTTGAGGAAGCATTTAAATAAGAAATAGTAGTTCAAAATGTAGCTAACAAGTGCTGCATAGGAATGGGCCTAGGGGCTATGGGAGCATAGAAGGGTTTAGAAGGGAACAAGTGACTTAGTGCTGATACCTTTCATTAGGCATATAGGCAAAGGGAGCGAAGGATTTATTATTGAAGGAGAGCAAAGCCTAGTTAATGTTAATCAATTCTTAACCAAGAAAACGTTGACCAACAATTTTTAGCAATGTAAACAGGTTTGGAAAGCAAATTAAAAGTTTTAAAGAATTTTATGCATGGAATTTGCATATTGACTGTGGCTAACTCAAATTGACCTTTCCTCTGAAACCAGAGTTTGGGCATAGAATCAGGGGACTCCTGGGTTTTAGTCCTGTCTCTGGTATGACCTGGTTTTCTGACGCACAACTGCTTTTCTGGCCCCCACCTTCTTGGTGGTTCTCTTTCTTCCTTTGCCCCTCCCCCTTCAACACACATACCAGGGAAATAGCGTCGTCTTCCCATCAGAACACAAGTGCACTTCTGCAGAGATCCTCTTTCGATGGCTGGCCAGATCTCCTCTTTCCTGCAGCCCTCACCCAAAATCATTGTTCTGATCCCTCATTTTGACTCTCCCCAGAAATTCTCTACTGTGCAGAATTGTGAATGGATTTGTTTTCCTCTCACGTTCTCCTACTTAACCTCTGTTTGCTAACTCAGTGAACCAGTGTACTGCAGAATCTGATAATGTGAGTTGATTTGATAAGAAAGTAGGTCACTTCTAAAATACACACTTTCACTAGAGTGTTACATTCTGAAATGCAAATCCTCAATATATCACTAGTAACAAGTGCTCACAGGCACTTAATTTTGCTTTTCAAGGTCATCTGCAATAATGTGATACAGATTAATAGCCCTTGAACTTCTAATTGACCTGGAATTTTGGAAGTTTATAGTCTATAATGTCCCTTGTTACTCTTAGGTAATAGGGAATAAATCGGTGCTTGTGGATTAATAACACTAATCCCATCCATGGCTGAAGCAATTTACAGTTGACAAAGTACTTACTTATCATATATAATTTTTATATGTATCTGTCCTATGAGGTAGCTTTTAATTATCCACATATCAGGAAACATAAGAGGTAAAACTATTTTCCCAAGATTACCAACCTATAAATATCCAAAATTTCCATCTACTTATGAGTAGGTAAACAAAATATGGCATACCCATAGAATGGACTACTATTCAGCAATAGAAGGAATGCATATATGCTATACTATGCATAATAAACCTTAAAAACATCATGCTTTGTGGAACAAGCCAGAAGCAAAAGACCACACAATTATATAATTCCATTTATGTAAAATATCCATGATAGATAAATCCATATAGAGACAAAGGAGATATGTGGGTGAATTGGATGCCGATGATTACACAACTCTGTAAATATACTAAAATCATTAAATTTTCACTTTAAATGTGTGGATGTTATGGGATTTAAATGATATCTCAATATAGGTTTCAAACTCTTTTCCTTATCCCCCAGGGCTTGAGGACAAGTGACTTCAAAACAGCTATCTTTGGCCCCCCCTTTTGGGTACATGTTTGTCGTTCTTTTTGCCACATCATAAGAGATACTTTTGTTGTTCTTTTTGCCATATCATGAGAGATACCCAGCCTCCTCTTACAAGTTGTCTCTGAACATTTCTCCATCCCTTCCTCTCATATCTAACTTGAGCAAGTAAGAGACTGCCTCTCAGAATCCCTGTATTCACTACCTACTACTCACTAGCAGATGTCGACATTATCACGTTACTAAGCCTAAACAGAATTGAAAGGAGAATATGCTTTTCTACGTCCTTTCCATATTTTGTTTTAAGGCATATTTTCATGAGAACTCTGTAACCAGACAGCCCATTCAAGAGCAAGTCTTCCATGTGGTTTGAAAAACACTGCACAGAATCTTGAAGGAAAAGGAAGCCATTAGTGCCAGTTTAGAATCATGGAATATAATGTTTAGCTCCTGTGCACAGTTTGATGCATGACTTTGAGCAGCTCTAAGCCTTTAGGAAGGCCAAATATTTCCTTGTCATTTATAAAATGTGTTCTCTCTCTCTGTCTCTCTCTCTCTCTCTGTTTGTATTTATAGAAGGGTATGTCAACTACATTGACTTTTGGACAACACAGACTTAACTGTAGAGGTCCACTTACCTTGATTTTGTTTTTCCACAAAATGCATGTCAAAAATACAGTATTTGCAAGATGCAAAACCTGAGTATATGCTGGGCTGCCTTTCTTCTATCTGCAGACTCTGCAGGGCCACCTGTGGGACTTGAATTTTGGTATACACAGGGCCTGAGAACCAATCCCCTCCTGTACCAGGGGACAACTGTATAGGTTACCTAGTTGATGGTTGTGGCAGTAGGAAATGAGAAGATAAAGTTGGCAGCCTCTTTCCTCACGCTGAAAGCATATTGCAAAAGAAAGGGTCGAGTTAGCTGATACAGGATGCAGTGATGTCACTTTGAATATAAGTCCCTGTATCGCAGCAGCCTTTCCTGTTACATACACCCTGCGGGGGCAGGGGCGCTTAGTTCTAAATCCTAATATTGTGGGCAAAAAAAAGCAAATCAGGCGTTATGTGCTTCAGCTCAAGCCTATGGGAAGTGAGTCTCCCTGGAGTCAGTGACAGCGCAGGCAGCAGACCTCAGAGCTAGGTGGACGCAAAGTAGAGTGTCAGTGCACAGCCTTCTCTGCTGGTGATGAGCTACTTGGCATTCAGGAAATCCTGCTGGGATTATAAATGAAAACATTTATATGTATGTCTTCCCTGACACTAAGGTGCCCTTTAAAACTTTGGCTTGGATCATAGAATTTCTGTAGATATTGGTTATCAAATTTGATATTCCTGACACGATTCCATCTCTCTGAGTTTTGTGGGGTTATTCTTTTGATCCTAATTTAATTTCTTTTTTTAGCAAAGAGCTTTTATTTGCTCCATAGCAAGGTCAGTGATTTTCTGTACAAGGTGGTGGGTCTGTGCTATCTTCCATGCATGCCAACTGGTTGTCCATCTACTTTCAAGGCGAACTCTGAAGTCTCTTCAGAAGATAACAGTTATGATTGATTATTGCAGTTCTGAGCGTGGTGCTAATAGCTTCCTTTGGCTTAGGAAGACAAGAGCATTTATGTCAGGATCGAGTTTGGCTGCCACATTTGGTGATATAAATGGAGATCTGAATATATTGGTGTGTGACATACATATCGGCAGTCTCTGAAAAGTCTTCAATTATCTATTAGTTTACAGTTTGTCTCTGGTGTTTGCTTTCTGCAAAGCTGAAATGCCTACCTTGAATGGGTGGAGGAAGGCTGTCCAAATCTTAGTGAAGGAACCATATTCTGAGCTGCTTGCCCTGTAGCTAGCACATAACAGTTGTCCAATATCCTACTTTTTATGAGTGTTTCTCACATTTCCCAATATTTCTAGTGGTAGAAAGTGAGATGGAAAAAGACAGATAACTTACAGAGAAATATGAGGATGGAGTTCTTACTGTTTGGTTCCTGGTGTCCTTTAGATCATGTCTATTTTGCCGTCAAGTCCACTGTACTAACCTACATCACACATACAGCAGTTTGCATGTACACTGAGCTATCAGGCTCTGAAATGATTGTTCCATTCATCATCCACCATGTCTTTGCCCCTTGATAGGGCTTGGTTATACTCAATTTGGGAAAATTGCTTACCTGTTACAACCCTTTCCTTTCTGACCTTCCTCCTACTTTCTGTCTGGTTTGTGGTCTTCTTTGCTCATTCTTTCCCTGCCTTGTCCTTAAATGTGGATGATGTTCAGGGTTCCTTCCTGGATGTATAGCTTTGCTCTGGATGCAGCTTCTCGCTGAGCAATCTTGTCTGCTCTTCTCCTTTTACAAATATGTATTAATGACTCCATAGTCTGTCTCTCTCCCCCATCTATCCCTGGAGGTTGGGAGTCATTTATTTAGTTCCCCACCAGACATATTTATGTGGATTTCAGACCCAGTGGTTCATGCTTGAGCTTTGTTCATTTGTATTCATCCATCCACATGACAAAGCCTGAAACCTAGATGCCACCCTGAAATTCTCTGCTTCACTCTTATATCAAATCAGTCACAAAGTCCTGCTTATTTTGCGTCTGGTTTATCACATGCATCCCACTCCCACAGTTGTTGGTTCAAGCCCTCCTCTTTCACCTGGATGACTGTGTAGCATTCTAACTGGTGTCTTTGTTTCTGGTCTTGTTTTCTTCAAGTCAGTCTTCATTCTGTAATCAGATTATGTAAATATTAACTTGCCTGTGCCATTCTTCAGCATAAAACCTGTCAATGGCTTCCCATCAACACTAAGATAAAATCAGAGGTCTTATGGTAGGCATTCTGAAAAATATTTTCTTAAAAAGTTAAATATACACTTACCACAAGACTCAGCAGTTCTATTCCTATTTTCTGTCCAAAAGGTATGAAAGCATATACTCATACAAACGTGTATGTAAATATTTATAGCAGTGTTATTTATAATAACCTCAAACTGGAAGCAATCCAAATGTTCACAAGCAAAATGTGGTATATCCATGCAGCGGAATACTATTCAGACATGAAAAGGAGCTAAAATACTGTTACAAGTAGCAACAGGGATGAATCTCAAGGGGATTATGTTAAGTAAGAAAATCCAGATATTTGAAACTATTATATGATTTCACTTAAATGACATTTCTAGAAAAGGTACGATTATAGGGATGAGAAGATCAATGGTTGCCTAATATCAGAGTGGGCATTGACTACAGACAGGCTCAAGGAAAAGCAAAACAAAACCCCTCTGGTCTTTGGCATGTGGTAGAAGGCCCACTACCACTTGATCCCTCCCTCTGCCTGCAGCCTCAGTTCTGAGAGGCTCTGAGATCTGGCAACATTGAACTATACGTTTACCTGCACTTTTATTGCGTCTGTTGCTGTTTGCTGTCTGTCATGTAGAATCTCCTGCATAATAAAGGAGGTTCTAATAATAAAATACAATATATTTTGTATATATATTAATAATAAAATACAATATATATTGTATTTTAAAGAATAGGATTTGAACCAAAATAATCCAAATCTGGTGGGGGAGGGGAGTGCATAGTATTTTCTTTTTTCTTCCTTTCCTAATTTATGGTTTTCCTTCGTTGTGCTATAAATAGCTCTGCAGCAGTAGAAATTGTACCAGTTAGGGTTCTTTAAAGAAACAGGACAGTAGGATATGGATATACATATAAAGAGAGAGAGAAAGGGAGAGTTTTACTTCAAGGAATTGGTCAAGTGATTGTGGGAGCTGGTAAGTCTGAAATTTGTAGGGCAAGCTGAGAAGGTTTGGAAACTGTCAGGCAGAAGGTGATGCTATAGCCTCTAGGCAGAAATTTCTTCTTTGTCAGAGTAACCTCAGTTTTGTTTTAGGGCTTTTCAGTTGATTGGTTGAGACCCATCCACAATGTCAAGGATAATCTCATTTACTTAAATCCAACTGATTATAAATGCTGTTTTTACAAAACACTTTCACTGTAACACCTAGATTGGTATTTGGTTGAATATCTGGGTATTGCAGCTTCGCAAAATTGGCAAGTAAATCTAATCATCCCAGAAATCGGCATCAAAGTTTTAGTCATAAGTTATCTTAGAATTTTCCAGGTTATCCAGTCCCACCTTGTACTGACCCATTTGGGGATGAGGAAATAGTTCCAAAGTAGTTTGTAGTTTCAGTTCAGTAGAAGAGGGCTTGCCAAGAAGTTTCTCTTTACAAATGAAAGCCCTTGTTGATTATTTCTTGATTTATCAACTGAATCATCAAACTTTAGGTTCTATGCCACTTATTAACCTGCTCTTAAATCCCATATTAATTACTTGCCTCACTGGTACCTTTTCTCTCTGATATATATATTTTTTTACTCAAAGGAATTTATGACTAGCTATAAACATAATTTTAAAAACTACATGACACAATTGTGGCCTCAAGTCTTAAAGTCTATTATTAGCAGATATGATCTTTTTATATTTTGTTTAATGTCATTGGATTATTGCAGTGGACTGTGAAAACGTATAAAAATTTTCTCCTTTCCAGGGATGGAAAACTTGATGGAAATATCACCCTCCTCTGATGAACTACCCTCTTAAATTAACACTTATTTGAACTAAACTATTTCAGGAAGTTAAAAAATAGAGAAACACTAGCTATATTTTATTCTGCACATTGTACATACTTTTGTAACTTTCCTATAAGATAAAAATAGGACCACTTGCAAATGAAACTCTAGATAATAGCTGTAAATCGTCTTTCCAGCAAGGAGCTGAAAGCTCTGCAGGATACCTCTATAATAAATTTTATCAACTCCCTTTGAATGGTGTATGCAAGTAATTATCCCCATAGTGTATGGGAAATTCTCACTTTGGGGAAATATGGCTTAGAAAGTTATTACTTTTAATCCCAGTGAGCCATGCTAGAAACAATTAGAGCATCATACAAATCAATTTCTGCATTTTCTCTCAAGTATTTGACAAGGAACAAGATAGGCTACAAGCTGGGGAAAAGCCAAGTACTCAGCTTGCCCAAGTTCATTTTAAAATTTTTAGCTCCGGATATTCAAAGAAAACCAGCCTTCATCCTATTGAAATCTTAGGGGTGAGGGGAATCACTGGTTTTTATATTATATGAGAGGAACCTTTCCAATTTCTTTCAATATACAAATTCTACTGGATCATGAGAAATAGAATTATCTCAATTTAGATAGACAAAAATGCCTTTACTTATTTTCCGAGAAAAACTTTAGAATCTGAATCAGAAAAATAAATATTTTTTGAAATCCATTTTTGAAACATCATGGCATTTAAGCATTCCAATTTAATGACAACTGAGAAAAACTGGTGTGAGACTTGTATCCCATAAAGTAAATCCATCCTGTCTTTCATACATGGGAATACCACCATCTGGAAAAAAAGATTTACATGTATTTAGCCAAGTACTGAAATGCTGCTGCTGTGATTTTTGACTGTTCCCCTCTAAATATTTGATATGTCATAAAGTCATGTAATATAATTTTTAAAAATAATTTTATTAAATCATAATTGTGTATATTGGTGCAGTCATGGGACACAATGTGCTTACTTCATATATAATCAGAAATATTTTGATCGTACTGTTAGAGATAGCCTTCATGGCATTTTCTTAATCGCTATATGAAGACATTGATATTCTACATTGAATCTTACCAATACCCTGCTAAAATGCACCG
>CAUYON010134543.1:0-12451 GCA_963573935.1 Arctocebus calabarensis | reverse complement strand
ACAGCTCACAGCAACCTCCAATTCCTGGGCTCAAGCGAGTCTCCTGCCTCTGCCTCCCAAGTAGCTGGGACTACAGGCACCCGCCACAACGCCCGGCCATTTTTTGGTTGCAGCCGTCATTGTTGTTTGGCGGGCCCGGGCTGGATTCAAACCCGCCAGCTCAGGTGTACGTGGCTGGTGCCTTAGCCCGTTGAGCCACAGGCGCTGAGCCACCAAGTTCTTATATTAAGAAAAATAAAATCTTAAAAGAGAAAGGTGCATTAATAAAGAAAAATTAAAGAAATGAAAGAAGAACCCTCTTCAGATACTTACTTGAAGATTATTTTCCCCTGTTAGTGAAATAGGTAGATATTGGTGTGTGTATTTCTTTATTCTCTGTTTTTTGGTCTGGCCTTGCCCTTAGGGCCAAACATTGAAAGAAAAACTTCTAGCCATTTTGGCTTTGGCATCGATGGCTTTTTATATCAGTATGTTCAATTATAGTTATTTGACTCACTGACATGCTATTTATAAATTGTATTAAAGTTCATCTGAACCTTCTGTCTGTTGAGTTCTTAGTCCTCAGACACGGGCCTTAGTATTTTAGAATATTTGAATTTGAGGTATTGGGCCCTACTCCCTTGTTTCTGATTAAAGAGCCTGAGCCTAGGATACTTTTAGAAGTATCTGTTCAGTGAAAAAATTTGGTTTCCCATCAAATATGAATAAAATTTTCTATGTATTTTCATTGTACTTTGGTTATCAGTAGTCATGTTTTTCTCTCCCCTTTCCCACCCCTTATTTTTGATTTTTTTTTTTTTTTTTGAGACAGAGCCTCAAGCTGTCACCCTGGATAGAGTACCATGGCGTCACAGCTCACAGCAACCTCCAGTTCCTGGGCTCAAGCAAGTCTCCTGCCTCCACCTCCCAAGTAGCTGGGACTACAGGCGCCCTCCACAACGCCTGGTCATTTTTTGGTTGCAACCGTCATTGTGCTTGGTGGGCCCGGGCTGGATTCGAACCCGCCACCTCAGGTGTACGTGGCTGGTGCCTTAGCCCATTGAGCCACAGGCGCCGAGCCCCACCCCTTATTTTTAATTATGCCAAATGTCCTAAAAAATTTATTCAAGCCTCCATTCCCTCAAGCCACCAGGGAAGGGGGTGAATGTGTGCGGGAGTGTGTGTATGTGTATGTATGATCCCATCTTACCCCCACCCCCTTTTGGGGATCTAACCTTTAAAGTGAAAAAAAGTTTGGTAATTTTGATTCTTTCTTTTTTTTGTTTTGAGACAGAGCCTCAAGCTGTCACCCTGGATAGAGTGCGATAGCTCACAGCAACCTCCAATTCCTAGGCCCAAGCAAGTCTCTTGCCTCCGCCTCCGAAGTAGCTGGGACTACAGACGCCCGCCACAACGCCTGGTCATTTTTTTGTTATAACGGTCATTGTTGTTTGGCAGGCCCGGGCTGGATTCGAACCCGCCAGTTCAGGTGTATGTGGCTGGAGCCTTAGCCTGTTGAGCCACAGGCGCCGAGCCAATTTTTATTATTTCTAAAAGCAGAGGAAATCTCATTTAAATATCCTGGAATCTGTGTTGAGGAAGAAAAGGTATTTGTTAATTTTTCAGCTATGTTATTTACTAATGTGATGAAGTTAAGGTTTGGTAGAATTTCAGCTTTTGACTATTTGAAAATTACAAACCCAATTAATTCCATTCAAAAGTGGTTTGGGCTTTATTTTGTTTTAATTATTGTACCATGGGAGATATTAAGTCTATTAAATACATTATTTTGAACACATGAGAAATCAGATCCTGTTCATGAATGGGAGGCAGAACTGGTTTGACCATGATCATTTTCCTGTTTTTTTGAAAACAAATGTGCTTGACCCAGTTTCCTTAGTTTTTTTCTTCAACTGTCCATAGGAATGATAAGGATTTGAAAACTACTTCAGATTTGTAAATTTGTAAGTAGGATTTATGTTAGCTTATGCCATAGATATCACCCAACCACTTGTGTGTGTGTATGTATATAAAATATGCATATATAGTTACAGTGCTAAAATGGTTACCAGCAGGTTTTGAGAGAGAATGCTGCATCAGAAAAGTGTCAGTTGCCGTCTCATTCTCCCTGATTTAGGTTCCTGACACTGTATTTCTTTCTCTCTCTTGTTTTTGCTCCCCATTGGGTTTACCTTGCCTATGTACAGATATTTTACAATATATTAAATTTTTTTCTTTCAGTTTATAAAAATGGAAAGTAGAGATTGGATAATTAAATATTTCCTGTTACTATAAAAAAAGAAAAACATAAAGAGAGCACACCAATAACCTAATGAATCATCTTAAAGAAATGGAAAAGGAAGAGCAATCTAATCTCAAACCTAGAAGAAGAAAAGAAATAACCAAACATAAATCAGAAATAAATATAATTGAAAAGAAAAAAAATCATTCATAAAATTAATGAAATAAAAACTTGGGCCCTGGTGCACGTAGCACAGTGGTTACGGTGCCAGGCACATACACCAAGGCTGGTGGGTTCGAATCTGGCCCGGGCCAGCTAACAACAATGACAACTACAAACAAAAAATAGCCTGGCATTGTGGTGGGCACCTGTAGTCCCAGCTACTTAGGAGGTTGAAGCAAGAGAATCGCTTAAGCCCAAGAATTTGAGGTTGCTGTGAGCTGTGACACCACAGCACTCTACCAAGGGTGACATAGTGAGACTCTGACTCAAAAAAAAAAAAAAAAAAAATTTGGCGACTGAAGATGATTAATGAGATAATGTCAAGTTTAAAAAATAGCAAAAGATTGAGAAACTTCTGGAATCAATTATATAAAGGACGAAATGAATGTTCTGAACACTGGATCCCTGAACATCTGCCCAGGAGATGCGGGTTTATTTGCAAAACCCTTCTGCGTTTTCTGAGATGAAAGGCCATGTCTCAACCAGTGCAAACTTCAGACCACTGTTGCTAAATTTTGATTTGTAAGAATTGTTTACCAACCATGCTAACTCATTAATGTGTATTCATCATAAATTTGTTTTTAAAATTGTTTTTGGATTTGTATTAGTAGAATTTACATTTTCTTGCAATTAAATTTATCAAATGCCAAAAAACCCCCCCAAAAACAAAAAACAAAACTTGGCAGCACCTGTGGCTTAAGGAGTAAGGTGCTGGACCCATACACCAGAAGTGGCTGGTTCAAACCTGGCCCTAGCCAAAAACTGCAAAAACAAACAACAACAACAAAAAACTTGGTACTTTGAACAGATAAATAAAATTGATAAACCATTGGCCATATTAACCAGAATAGAAAAGTGAAATCTTTAGTAACCTCAATGAGCAATGAAAAGGGGGAGGGGGAAATAACAACAATACCACAGAGACACAAGAGATTATTTCTGACTACTACCAAAAACTTTGCGCCCAGAAATTTGATAATGTGGAGGAAATGGACCAATGCCTGGAATCACACCATTTTCCTAGACTTAACCAGGAAGAAATACATGTCTTGAACAGACAAATATCAAGTGATGAGATTGCACAAATAATAAAAAAGCTTTAAACAACAACAAAAAAGCCCAGCCCCAGATGCCTTCATATCAGAATTCTTTTACACCTTCAAAGATGAGCTTGTACCTATACTGCAGAATCTATTACAAAACATTTGGAAGGAAAGTACCTTCCCCAACATGTTCTATGAACCAAACATCACTTTGATTCCCAAACCAGGAAAGAACTCAATTAAAAAGGAGAACTACAGATCAATTTCACTAATGAATATTGATGCAAAAATACTCAACAAAATCTTAGCTAATAGATTGCAGGTACTCATTTAAAAAATTATACATTGTGGGGGCGGCACCTGTGGTTCAAAGGTGTAGGGCAGCAGCCCTATATGCCGGAGGTGGCGGGTTCAAACCCGGCCCCGGCCAAAAACTGCAAAAAAAAAAATTATACATCATGATCAAGTGGTCTTCATCCAAGGGATGCAAGGTTGGTTTAAGATACACAAATCCGTAAATGTAATACATCATATTAACAGAAGCAAAATCAAATGCTATATGTTCCTCTCAATATATGCATAAAAAGCATTTGACAAAGTTCAGCATCCTTTTCCAACAAGAACACTGAAGAAAATAGGCATAGGTGGCACATTTCTTAAGCCGATTGAGGAAGTCTATGCCAAACCCGCAGCTAATGTCATACTGAATGGAGTAAAACTGAAAGCATTTCCACTTAGAAATGGAACTAGATGGCTCGGTGCCCATAGCACAGTGGTTACAGCGCTAGCCACATACACCAAAGGTGGTGGGTTTGAACCTGGCACAGGCCAGTTAAACAACTTCAACAACAACAAAAAATAGCGGGCACCTGCAGTCCCGGCTGCTTGGAAGGCTGAGGCAAGAGAATCCCTTAACCCTTAAGCCTAAGAATTGGAGGTTGCTGTGAGCTGTGACACCACAGCATTCAACTGAGTGCGACATAGTGAGACTCTGTCTCAAAAAATAAATAAAAGATGGGCGGCGCCTGTGGCTCAGTGAGTAGGGTGCCGACCCCATATACCGAGGGCTGTGGGTACAAACCTGGCCCCGGCCGAACTGCATCAAAAAATTAGCCAGGTGCTGTGGCGGGCGCCTGTAGTCCCAGCCACTTGGGAGGCTGAGGCAAGAGAATTGCTTGAGCCCAAGAGCTGGAGGTTGCTGTGAGCTGTGACTCCACAGCACTCCACGGAGTGCGATAGAGTGACACTCTGTCTCCATAAAAAAAAATAATAATTAAATAAATAAATAAATAAATAAAAGATGGCTTGGAGCCTGTGGCTCAACGGCTAAGGCGCCAGCCACATTCACCTGAGCTGGCGGGTTTGAATCCAGCCCGGGCCCACCCAACAACAATGACTGCTGCAACCAAAAAATGGCCGGGTATTGTGGTGGGCGCCTGTAGTCCCAGCTACTTGGGAGGCAGAGGCAAGAGCCTTGCTTGAGCCCAGGAATTGGAGGTTGCTGTGAGCTGTGATGCCATGGCACTCTATCCAGGGTGACAGCTTGAGGCTCTGTCTCAAAAAAAATAAAATAAAATAAAATAAAAATAAATAAATAAATAAATAAAAGAAATGGAACTAGACAAGGATGTCCACTATCACCACTATTATTCAATATACTTCTGGAAGTTCTAGCCAATGCAATCAGGCAAGAGAAGGAAATAAAGGTCATCTAAATGGAGGCAGAGGAGGTCAAACTTACCCTCTTTGCTGATGATATGATTTTCTTTGTTGTTGTTGTAGAGACAGAGTCTCACTTTATTGCCCTCAGGAGAGTGCTGTGACATCACACAGCTCACAGCAACCTCCAGTTCCTGGGCTTAGGTGATTCTCTTGCCTCAGCCTCCCAAGTAGCTAGGGCTATAGGCACTCACCACAACTCCTGGCTATTTATTATTATTATTATTTTTTGTAGAGACAGGGTCTTACTTAATCGCCCTCAATAGAGTGCTGTGGCATCACACAGCTCACAGCAACCTCCATCTCTTGGGCTTAGGCTATTCTCTTGCCTTAGCCTCCCAAGTAGTTGGGACTACAGGTGACTGCCACAACACCCAGCTATTTTTTTTTGTTGTTTTGTTTTTGTAGTTCAGGCCGGGGCTGAGTTTGAACCCGCCACCCTCGGCATATGGGGCTGGTGCCCTACTTGCTGAGCCACAGGCACCGCCTCAATGATATGATCATATACTTAGAAAACCTAGAGACTCAGCCACAAAACTTCTGGAAGTGATCAGGAAATAAAGTAATGTCTCAGGGTATAAAATTGGTAGCCTTTGTATATGCCAATAACAGCCAAGTGGAGAAGCAAATCAAGAACACAATTCCCTTCATAGTAGCTTTAAAGAAAATGAAATACTTAGGAATATACCTAAGAAAAGAAGTGAAAGATATTTTCAAAGAGAATTATAAAACCCTAAGAAAATAAATTGCAGAAAACACTAACAAATGGGAGAACATACCATGTTCTTAGCTGAGAAGAATCAACACTGCCAAAATGTCTATTCTACCCAAAGCAATCTTCAGATTCAATGCAATCCCAATTACAACACGAACATCACAGTTTGAAGAACTGGAAAAAAATAGTACTTCATTTTTTTTTTTTGTAGAGACAGAGTCTCACTTTATCACCCTTGGAAGAGTGCCGTGGCGTCACATAGGTCACAGCAACCTCCAACTCCTGGGCTTAGGCAATTCTCTTGCCTCAGCCTCCTGAGTAGCTGGGACCACAGGCGCCCGCCACAATGCCCAGCTATTTTTCTGTTTTGCAGTTCGGCCGAGGCTGGGTTTGAACCCGCCACCTTCGGCATATGGGGCCGGCGCCCTACTCGCTGAACCACAGGTTCCGCCCAATAGTACTTCATTTTGTGTGGAACCAGAAAAAACTTCATATAGCTAAGGCTATTCTTAGTAATAAAAACAAAGCCAGAGGCATCACCCTACCAGACTTCAGACTATTTTGAAAGTCCACAGCAATCAAAACAGCATGGTATTGGCAGAAAAATAGAGACATAGACATATGGAACAGAATAGAAAAACCAAGAGATGAAACCAGTCTCTACTTGCCATCCGATTTTTTTTGTAGACATACAGTCTCACTTTATCACCCTCAGTAGAGTGCCGTGGCATCACATAACTCACAACAACCTCCAACTCCTGGGTATAGGCGATTCTCTTGCCTCAGCCTCCCGAGTAGCTGGGACTACAGGCGCCCACCACAACGCCCGGCTATTTTTCTGTTTTGCAGTTTGGCCCAGGCTGGGTTTTAACTCGCCACCTTCAGTATATGGGGACGGCGCCCTACTTGATGAGCCACAGGCGCCGCCCTTGCCATCTGATTTTTGATAAACCAAATAAAAGCATACAGTGGGGAAAATAATCCTTATTCAACAAAAGGTGCTGGAAGAACTGGATAACAGCATGCGAAAGACTGAAACTCGACCCACACCTTTAATTCCTTACAAAAATTGACTCAAGATGGATAAAAGACTTAAATCTAAGACACAAAATGATACAAATCTTTGAGGAAAGTGTGGGGAAAACTTCTGTCAAACTGTCGTAGATGTATACCATGGAATACTATTCAGCCATTAAAAAAGATGGAGACTTTACATCTTTTGTATTAACCTAGAACAAATTCTGCTTAGTAAAGCATCACAAGATTGGACAAGCAAAAATCCAATGTACTCAATTCTAATATGAAGGCAGTAGATGATCTAATACAAGGTGGAGGATAGGCGAATGACGGCTGTGGAGAGGGGAGGAGGAAGGGGAAAAGAGGGTGTCCTGGTGTATGGCACACCACTTGGGGGCAGGACACAATTACAAGAAAGACTGCACATAACAAACGCAATCAGTATAACCTAAGTATTTGTACCCTCAATGAATCCCAAACAATAATAAAAAAAAAAAAATTTATACTGGCTGGGCGTGGTGGCTCATGCCTGCAATCCTAGCATTCTAGGAGGCCCAGGTGGGTGGACTGCTTGAGCTCACGAGTTCAAAACAAGCCTCAGCAAAAGCGAGACCCCGTCTCTAAGAAAAATAGAAAAACTGAGGCAAGGCTCAGCACCCATAGCACAGCGGTTATGGCACCAGCACATACATTGAGGGTGGCAGGTTTGAATCCGGCCAGGGGCAGCTAAACCACAATGACAACTATAACAACAACAACAAAAAAGCTGGGCATTGCGGTAGGAGCCTGTAGTCCCAGCTACTTGGGAGCCTGAGGCAAGAGAATTGGTTAAGCTCAAGAGCTGGGGGTTGCTGTGAGGTGTTCCTTGGCTTTGGGCTGGTAATCACAGGTCAATGTGCCCAATACTACACATATACACAACAAAATGAGTACTAAGTAGCATGTATAAAAGAGAAATAATATATGGTCCCTGTATATTTAAGGAAAATAATGTCTAGTTCTCATGGACATGCAATGCAGTGCAGATTAGAGACAAGTACAAGTCACTAAGCAGTGAGGGGCAGAGACAGGTACAACTCACTCACCAAGGAGGAAGAAACAAATAAGGGCATGATAGCTAAGTCTTATGCCCTGGGGACGCAGCAGAAAGGGAGCTGAGAGGCTTTAGGGACCAGGTAGCATCCAGGACAAACCAGGAACATGAGTGGATGCCAATGTGTGTGAGCAGGGCCTTCCACAAGGCTGGAGAAAATAAAAGGACCCAAGATACCAAGCCACAGAAGTGGTGCCTATTTAGAAGACAGTGAAGTCTTTGTTTTGGGTAAAGGGATGGAATTTAATAAGAGACTGGATAAAATTTAGGAAAACCCAACAAGAGCCAGAAACAATGCTAGTCTACATTTCTCAACAGCAATTCAGGCAATCGGAGGTGCCTTGTGAAACCAGCAAGAGAGAAAAATATCTTCCCAAACATGGAGGTATCACATGCTCTTTGTGGAAGTTAAGTGGCGAAGGATCACCCTGCAGCCCACCTCACAATCCAAGATCCCAGTCTCCTAGAACCAAATCCATTAGTAACAATCATCTTTTTTTTTTTTTTTTGAGACAGTGTTTCACTATGTCACCCTTGGTAGAGTGCCGTGGTGTCACAGCTCATAGCAACCTCAAACTCTTGGGCTTAAGCAATTCTCTTGCCTTAGTTAGGACTGCAGGTGCCCACCACAATGCCCAGATATTTTTTTTTGGTAGAGACAGAGTCTCATTTTATAGCCCTCGGTAGAGTGCCATGGCGTCACACAGCTCACAGCAACCTCCAACTCCTGGGCTTAGACGATTCTCTTGCCTCAGCCTCTCGAGTAACTGGGACTACAGGTGCCCACCACAATGCCCGGCTAAGTTTTTTTTTTTGAGACAGAGCCTCAAGCTGTCACCCTGGATAGAGTGCTATAGCATCACAGCTCACAGCAGCCTCCAATTCCTGGGCTCAAGCGAGTCTCCTGCCTCCGCCTCCCAAGTAGCTGGGACTACAGGCGCCCACCACAATGCCCAGCAATTTTTTGGTTGCAGCCGTCACTGTTGTTTGGCGGGCCTGGGCTGGATTCGAACCCGCTGGCTCAGGTGTACATGGCTGGCGCTTTAGCCTGTTGAGCCACAGGCGCCAAGCCATCCTTCTTCTTTTTTTTGAGACAGAGTCTTACTATGTTGCCCTCGGTAGAGTGCTGAGGTGTCACAGCTCATAGCAACCTCAAACTCCTGGGCTTAAGCGATTCTCCTGTCTCAGCCTCCCAAGTAGCTGGGACTACAGGTGCCCACCACAATGCCTAGCTATTTTTTTTATTGCAGTTGTCATTGTTTAGCAGGCATAGGCCGGGTTCGAACCCGCCTGCCTTGGTGTATGTGGCTGGCAGCCTTTACACTAAGCAATGGGCACCGAGCCTCCCAGCTAGTTTTTTAGAGACGGCTCTTGCACTTGCTTAGCTTAGTCTCAAACCTGTGAGCTGAGATAGTACACTGGCCTTGGCCTCCCTGAGTGCTAGGATGACAGGCTTGAGCCACAGCACCCAGCCTCCTTCCCCCTTCTTGAATTTAATTCTGTTTTTTCTCTTGTGTGGACCTGTAGTTTGTGATCTACTATTTTTTTTTTTTAAGAGACAGAGTCTCACTTTGTCACCCTTGGAAGAATGCCGTGGTGTCACAGCTCACAGCAACCTCCAGTTCTTGGGCTTAGGCGGTTCTCTTGTCTCAGCCTCCCGAGTATCTGGGACTACAGGCACCCACCACAACACCTGACTATTTTTTGTTGCAGTTTGGCTGTGGCCGGGATCAAACCTGCCACCTTTGGTATATGGGGCCGGTGCCCTACTCACTGAGTGCGCTGCCCCTATGATCTACAATTTTTACCTTACTACTGAGTACAGAGGATGCTTGGTTTTCCATTCTTTTTGTTTGTTTTTTCTGGTTTTCCATTCTTGAGATACTTTACTTAGGAGAATGTTCTCTGAATCCATACAGGTAAATACAAAAGAAGCAAAGTCTCCATCTTATTTATGGCTGAATAGTATTCTACGGTATACATATACCATGATTTGTTAATCTATGTACTATGCACAGATTGATGGGCATTTGGGTGGTTTCCAGACCTTTGCAATTATGAATTGAGCTACTATAAACATTTGAATGCAAATGTCCTTATGGTAAAATGATTTTTTTTTCTTCTGGGTACTTAGTAATGGGATTGTGGGATCAAATGGGAGGTCTACCTTTAGTTCTTTGAAGATTTTCCATACTTCTTTCCTTTTTTTTTTTGAAACAAGAGTCTCACTGTGTTGCTCTGGTAGAGTGCTATGGTGTCACAGCTCACAGAAACCTCAAACTCTTGGGCTTAAGCGATTCTCTTGTCTCAGCCTCCCAAGGAGCTGGGACTACAGGTGCCCTCCACAATGCCCAGCTATTTTTGTTGTTGTTGTTGTTGTTGCTTTAGCTGGCCCAGGCCGTGTTCGAACCCACCACCCTCACTGTATGTGGCTAGTGCTGTAACCACTGTGCTATAGGCACTGAGCCGCCATACTTCTTTTTTCTTTTTTTGCAGTTTTTAGCTGGGCCTGGTTTTGAACCCGCCACTTCCCGCATATGGGGCCGGCGCCCTACTTCTTTGAGCCACAGGCACCGCCCCTCCATACTTCTTTTTAACAAGGCTGGACTAGTTTGCAATCCCACGATCAGTGTATAAGTGTACCCTTCTCTGTACCCACAGCAACATCTGCAGCTTTGGAACCTTGAGATGTGGGATATTCTCACTGCTATTAGGTGATATCTCAAGGTGGTTTTGATTTGCATTTCTCTTATGAATAGGAATATTGAGTATTTTTTCACTTATTTGTTGGCCATTTCTCTGTCTTCTTAGGAAAAGGTTCTGCTCATGTCACTTGCCCATTGATTTTTTTTTTTTTTTTTTTTGAGACAGAGCCTCAAGCTGTCACCCTGGATAGAGTGCTGTGGCATCACAGCTCACATCAACCTCCAATTCCTGGACTCAAGTGAGTCTCTTGCCTCCGCCTCCCAAGTAGCCCAGCCTGTTGAGCCACAGGCGTTGAGCCTTTTTTTTTTTTTTTGAGACAGAGCCTCAAGCTGTCACCCTTGGCAGAGTGCTCACAGCTCACAGCAACCTCCAATTCCTGAGCTCAAGTGATTCTCCTGCCTCCGCCTCCCAAGTAGCTGGGACTACAGGCGCCTGCCACAAGGCTTGGCTATTTTTTTTGGTTGCAGCCGTCATTGTTGTTTGGTGGGCTCAGGCTGGATTTGAAGCCGCCAGCTCAGGTGTATGTGGCTGATGCCTTAGCTGCCTGAGCCACAGGCGCCGAGCCTTGCCCGTTGATGAAGTTATTACATTATTTCTTGTTGATTTGCTTGAGTTCTTTGTATAGTCTGGTCACTAACCTTTTGTCTGATTTGTAACATGGGAATATCTCTCCCATTCTGAAGGCTGTCTATTTGCTTAGTTGATTGTGTCCTTAGCTGTGCAGAAGCTTTTTAACTTGATCAGATCCCATTTATCCATTTATGTTGTTGCTGTAGTTGCCAATGGAATTCTCGGTTTTATTTAATTCTGGTCTCATTTTGGTTATTTCTTTTCTTCTGCTACGTTTGGGATTGGTTTGCTTTTCATCTCCAAAAAAAAACACACACACACACACACATACACACAACAAAATATGGAAAAGGCTGAGCATGGTGGCTCATGCCTGTAATCCTAGCACTCTGGGAAGCCAAGGTGGATGGATTACCTGAGCCCATGAGTTCAAGACCAGCCTGAGCCAGAGCAAGACCTCCTCTCTAAAAATAGCCAGGTGTGGTGGTGGGCTCCTGGAGTTCCAGCTATTTGGGAGGCTGAAAAAAGAGAATCTCTTGAGCCCAAGGGTTTGAGGTTGCTGTGAGTTAAGGATCTTGTGTGGTAAATTTTGTCCTGAAAGAGAATGGTTATTAAACAAAGTGATAGGCAGGGCAATTCAGAAGGTTTAGAATGTTTGTAAGTTGTCTGTCTAAGTTGAATAAAGCTCATAAAAGAAAATTTGTGAAGGAATTTCCATATGATCCAGGTAAGTATGTATTGCCTTCAGAATCTTTTGGCTTGTAATCCCATTTGAACAAATGTTTTAAGCCTTTGATATTTGACAAACCTTCCAATATCAAAACTCCAAATTTGGTCTTTTTGAAATAGTAAGACCACTGAAAGTCTGAGAACATATATTTTGTATATATATGTTAAAATATATATAGGAAAGGGTGGCGCCTGTGGCTCAACAAGTAGGGCGCTGACCCCATATACCGAGGGCTGCGAGTTCAAACCCGGCCCCGGCCGAACTGCATCAAAAATTAGTCGGGCGCTGTGGCGGGCGCCTGTAGTCTCAGCTGCTTGGGAGGCTGAGGCAAGAGAATCGCTTAAGCCCAAGAGCTGGAGGTTGCTGTGAGCTGTGACTCCATAGCACTCTACCAAGGGCAATAGAGTGAGACTCT